>APFE030868121.1:0-26529 GCA_000404065.3 Pinus taeda | reverse complement strand
TAAGGAAACCCTAATAACATCTGGCTCTGTCAGGTATCCTGTGCATTCCATTGCTCGATAACCTCTATCAGGTAATTTACTCTCTGCTCACGATTTTACTGCTAATTTTTTCCTTCCTATTTGATTTCCGTGTCTAATCCAGTGCATCTCTGGTTCGCAGGTCTTTCAGGTTGTTGTATTACTATTCGTGTTTCAAGGGAGATTCAAAATGAAAACATTGTCTTACATCAGTTGATGCATTTGATTTTGAGGTCGGTACTATTTCACGTTGATCCTGAAGCTTGTTTTTTCAGACTACACTACAGGCCTCGTTACTTGAGGGACAGTGCCATTTTAGTGTATTAGGATCTTTTAGGGTTTTAACGTGGGATAGAAAGTTACGGCTACACTTGTTTTACTGTAGCTTTTGTGGGTAAATGAAAAAATCCGTCATAAACACGATGCTATAAACTTTGGACTGTGGATAAGGGCTTTTGTGGAGTTATATAGATACATAATTTTTAACTTAATGTCTTATATATTTATCTCGTGGTCATACTTTTTTCAATAGTTCGTTGTTTCATATTTTTGAAATTTTTGTTGCAGCTAGGGTTTGATTGTAAATTGTTGGCTTTAAATGATAATTTAAATATATGAAATGGAAAACCATCAAGCGTTTTACCTTGAACTGATTATATACTTTAAATGAGCAAATTTCAAATGTTCAACAATTTTTATTGAAACCTCCACAATTGAGTTTTTTCAAATTTCGGTTTTACCTTGGACTGATTATGAGAAAATTTCAAATGTTCAACACTTTTTATTGAAACCTCCACAATTGAGTTTTTTCAAATTTCGGTTTTTTCCTTACGATAAATATATGAAAATTTTCAACATAATTATATATTGAATGGTAATTTTTTAATCAAAACTTTATTAGTGAAGGGTTAATTTATTATGAGAACATCACTCTTGAAGGGCAAAATTTTTAGTATAACGTTTCTTGACGGGAAGCATAAGAACCCAAAACGTCAAAAAAAAATTGTATGACGGGTAAAGAGAAATCCAAATTCCTACCCTGATTGGATGTGCTATTTGAATATGGTAGTTTAAGGAATAGCATAAATGAAATGGATAGTAAAAGCCAAAGTTTTATTCCATTTGTTGTTTAAGGATGGCCACGAACTTTGGAAATTTGCTCAATGTAATTCATGGAATGATTCTGAATCTCGTTAGAAGTAAAATTATTTTGTGAAATGGAAGTACTCCACAATGGTACCTTAAAGATGAGAAAAAACTAATGAAATGGGTAGCAGAAGCTAAATTCTTCTGCTAGTAATGATTTAGAGTTGGCCACCAACCAAATCATACTTATGGAACACGAGCCTTCTTTTAGCTGTAGCTATGACTCTAGCTTTAGTTGACTGTAGCTCTAAGCTATGGGTGCTAGCTTTGGTTGACAATGTGGTTTAGACTATCTGGTGACTTTAAAACTACTAGTTGAATCAGTCCCCCTATTAGGTCCCTATACTACTAGTGTAACCCCTTATTGTTATTAGTACAACCCCCTTATTGTATTGTTGTGCCCATGTAGTCCCCATATTGTTATTATTATGCCCATAGAAGCCCACTATTGTTATTATTGTGTAGTTACAATATTATTTCTATGTCGGCTCTGATTGTATTATGATCCCTTAGACTCCTATATACAGAAAGGAGGTCTTTTAATTTGTATCATCCAAGAATTGTTCTTTTGTGTAATTTAAAGGAGGTTTCCCCCTCGAAGAGGCTAATTTCTAAGGTGTTGATCTATCTTTTCTATCTTTTTGTGAGCTGGTTTCATAACATCTCGTATGAGAGCTTTGGATTCTAGAGTTTCACTGCCCTAAACAGGCCATCATGGAATTTTCGCTATAACATTTTTGCTACGACATTTCAAAATCTAAAATAAAAACCCATTTGAGCTGAAATCGTTCTAGACCTCGTGTCTAAATTTCAGATCTCGCCTCACTATATGCTCCGAGATATGATCTAAGGAAGTTAGGGTTTTTGCAAGCTCCAAAACTCAATCTCAAACAGGTCATCGTGGAATTTTCACTATAATTTATTTTGTATGAAGGTTTAGACTCTGCAATTAAAACCCATTTGACCCACAATCGTGTTGCAGCTCGGCCCCAAATTTCAGATCCTGTTTTGCTTTATTTTTGGAGATACAGTTCAATACATTTAGGGTTTCTGTAGGCTTCTGATTTACATCCCAAACAGGTGACCTAGGGAAAATAATCATAACTCTCACTCAGAGCATCTGATTCAAAGTTCATAAAATGTAACAGAAAGAAAACAGATTGTATTTTGTTGGGTATCAGCTTCAAAACCTAACGTCGAAATAGTGACACGTGGCACATCGTAAAAATTGGATCTACTGAACTAGTCTATAATTAGGTTATCACAGGTTATTGAACATAAATCTTTCTTTGGGAATCCAATTATGATTAGACTTGCGGGGTTAGAAACATGACTTAGAGGGTTACTTCAATATGCAATTTCAGAACTTGGAGATCTGAAATTAAAAAGTTACAATCGTTTCAACACCGAGCTCCTAGAACCAGGAAAAGGCGATATGAGGAAGTTTGATGGCAAGGATCCGGTAAATTCGATAGTAGAGTTGTAGAAATGTTTTGATCTACATAAGTTGCAACCGTTAGAAAATGTACGTATTGCATCAACGTAGTAAGAAAGAGGTATTCCTATTATAAAAATTTGCAGTTGGAAGAAACATGGAAGGAGAGGATTTATCAATCCACATCTTCAAATAAGTTTTATTTTATTTTACTCTTTAAAAAAAATGCAAACATCTAAATCTTTTTGAAAAAAAAATCAATAGTTTTATAATGGAAGTATGACTATTAAGATTTGGTTTAGATCCTCTATGTAAACATATTCTACTTATGATATTATAGCCATATTTTGATAACTATAAGACAATATTGGAATATATTTAAAAAAATTAATAATAGTATATAGATAAAAGAAAACCATTACAATAAAACAAAAACAACATCTAATTTTATTTTTTTTTAAATATAAATATATAAAAGAAAAAAATCATTTCTCTTTCCCTTATTATATAAATATATATTTGGAAGGAATAGAACTATTTGTGAATGACTTCATATGGATTGAAAAAAAAAATGAATCTACGATAAAAGAAGAATATTTATATATAAATATTATATACAATTGTGTATCAATATATTAATTCAAGAATAATTCATTAGCACCAAACTTTATACAATGTTATAATGAACTTCCTGGAATCTTTCGCATAAAAACTCGTAAGTTCAACGATTTTGTATTTAAATAAGTCATGTTATACAACGTTGTAATGAATTCACGCTGATAATGTTTGTTGTGAAAGACCTAATAGAACATATATAAAAAATTATTACATGGTTTAAAAGATAAAACTAATTTATGGAGTGTTTGATGTTAAGACTCGACAATTTTTCCTTTCTAAGAAAATATGACTAGTATAAATTTCATGGAAAAGTTTTGTTATATATTTTTTCAAAAGTATATATGGTTAATTTATATAGTAATTATTTTATAATTAATAATAATAATAATAATTGAAAACAAGTTATAATTATATACTTAGTCATTATTATTTTGTAATAAGGTCTTTAGAATTTGGGTTTAAATATCAATAATTATTAGGTGGATAGTAGAGAATATTCATAATAGTATATACAAATCAAAAGTTGAAATTTATTTTCAAAGTAGTTATGTCATTTTTTCCCTTAAAATTAAATTGATTAATTAAGAAAAATATCATATGAACAAGTGTCATATGAAATGAATTATGGTTTCTAGGCATATGGTATTGAGAAGCCATAGTATTGGACCATGGCGTTGGAAACATGGTTCCATTTATCTTGACAATCATGTCAACAAGTTAATAAGATTATGCGTAATGATTAGATGGTTGTATAAGTTGTTGAGTTTTGTAAACGTTCTAGAGATTTTGAAGATGCTTTGCTGTTTGGTAGAGGATTTTTTATATTATGAGGTGTTGCATCACAATTTCAGAAATATGAAAAGGTCAGAAAAGCTTTGGAAGTGCCTTGAAATTTGATGTAGAAGTGAGATAGAGTTATCACCGGAGTAAGTATGATTTTCCTTAATTTAGAGCGACTTTGCTATGATGATAACTAGCAAAGAGCGAGGATTTAAACAACCCACTGATTTTTCACTTTGTCCGTGTGATGAGCATCCTTGGTTATATCCTAACGATGATTAAAATCCAAGGGCCAAACCATGGAATTTCCCAATGTAAATCATGTGATTGATGGAGTTCAACGTCTAATTGATTTTTTCAACTAAAAACCATAAAATATTCCATGGTGTTTTCCCAAGGTTATTAAAGGGCAGAGATATTATAAATACCCAAGAGGATCAGTTAATTTGTGTGCACACACGAGAAATCTATTTCTTGGCTTTGGCACAAGAAATCATCACATACAATTTATGAATTCTTTCATTTGTGATGGGAAAGGTTCATAGGAGTGCAATTAAACTATTTTCATTGGAACCTGATAAAATTTGAGCTTGTTCTCTTTTATATATCTTGTCATTCTGATGCCTGATCGTGTTCTAATCTGAAACCTTTATGTTGTGCGCATAAGTGCCAAAATATTTAACATAAACTGAAGGATGGCTATAATTTTATAGACATCTGATATGTTAAGACATGTATGATCGACGGATGTGAGCTGGTGAAGGTGTGTGAGATCTGATATAATGTCCACTGTAGATGATTTAGAGTATTCTAATATATGTTGGTTTCTCCTCTATCGTGCACATGGAAAAGGAAATAACATTATATATTATTTTATACTTCTTTGTCTTAGATTAAAATAGAAAATTGATTTATTTCTGGTGGCCTCTGAAATGGTTGTGAAGTGTATTGATTTGATCCTAAACGTGTGAATGCACAAAACCTTTATGTAATTATCGAAGGCATTAATGAATGTGATTGATTTAGTCTCTAGAATTAAGAAGCACGTTTGATCTAGACTTGTCTGCATCATAGCTATGATGAACTCCTTGTGAATTTATTCCTTGACCTAGTCATCTGTAGCTCTTGGCTCAATTGTACTCCTATAGTGAAAGTAAAATGCTATTGCAGGTTTGTACATAATTATCTATTCACCATATAAAAGTGAAAATAATTGTGTATAGACATTGATTGTTAATGCATTATGCGATCTGATATAGAAACAAAGTAGTATTACGTAACTAAAAAGATATTTTGTTTTGTTTAATACTAATGAATGTTTGTCCAATTTCGGTGGAAGAAGTGTTAACCAATGAGTTGCAGAGTTAATGTTTTATATAGATGTTATATGTCTCATTTGTAATAGAGATTTATCACCGATGAATGCCTATTAGATGTGCTTATAAGAAAAGGGTTTTGATGACCATGATTCTTTGTTGAGATTTGTTGACTAGATTGGTATGTTGCTAGATATAATTTTGAGAAAAGTATATGTTGCTAGTTGTCATGAGTTGATTAAAATTGTGTATAAGTGAAAAATATAGTATTGCAAAGAGACTTTGATGTACATTTAGTTGATGTTTTAGTTTATAGTTTTTTTTAAGCCAATGATATATTTGTGGTAAGTTGATATTATAGAATAAATATGTTTGAGGTATTGAGGATGCTAGCTATGGTATATTATTGAACTCTTGATCTATTCATGGGAATTTATATTACATTGAGTTTGAGTTGTTAAGTATGAATTATATAAACATTGAATTAGATATTAGTCTAAGGACTTTTGCAGATATTTATTATTGAAGAGTACAGAGTTTAAGTATTTAGTTCTTGAGCAGAAAATTATAGGTTGGTCTAGTTTCAAAATTGGATGAAACATGGCCTATATGATTTGAGTTTTGTTGTAGGTGGATGAAGTGTGAAATAATCTAAATTTGGTGAATTCGAATCTAAGGTCTGGAGTCTTCAGTCACAGAGTGGTAGCTTCTTTCTGGTGGTTGCTGGAGAATTTTATCAGGGAGTATTGGCTTCCTTGCAGTAGTCAATGCAGAAATTGTTGGAGATGGTGGCCTCCAGTAGGTTCGAGCCTGCACACTAGTGAAATATTGTGCTAGCATATGATGTAAAATAATATTTATAAAATTAATAAAAATATGAAAGATACAACAACAAAGGTGGTTTTTTTCTAGTTGGGTTTTCCACATAATATCTTGTATAGGTAAGCGATGATTTGTATGTTGACTTGTTGATATGTTGTTTTCTCATGTCCCACTTACATTTATGATTATAAGTTTCTCATAATTGACACGTGTTATCAACTTAAGCTTAAATTTATTTAACCTTGTAAATAAAAGTGAAAACTTCTTAATTATTATGAAATATTGCTTCACCCTCACGTGCCCCCCATTATTATTTCTAACAATTGGTATCAGATAAGTTCCTTCAAGAAACATATTGATTGCTAGAGGGAAGATCCTACAAAATGAGTAGCCAGGATGAAGTCTTCTCAACCAAACCACTTCTATTCAATGGAATGAATTTCATATTTTGGAAAATTAGAATGACGTATTATTTACAATCTCTTAGAGATGATGTATGTGAAGCAATAGAAAGTTGGTATCAATACTCTGGATCCATCCTATCATATGTTCCAAGAAAGAAAAAATATGAGAAAAATGGCAAAGAAATTAATATTATTGGAGGAGGTATTGTAGAATTAGAATTTGTGAAAGTAATGCAATACGAAACCACAAAAGAAATGTGGGAAGAATTGGTAAACAACTATGAAAGGGGTACAAAGGTAAAAATTGATAATATACAATCATTTAAAATTCAGTGTGAAACTCTTAAGATGCATGAAGATGAAAGTGTTGCCAAATTTTTCGAGTCTTCGTGATAAGTTGAATACTCTATAGTTGTTGAGAGGATATTAAGGTCACTAACTCCCAATTTTAATGCCAATGTTTCAGTAATTGAAGAAATGTAGGACTTGAGCCAACTATCACAAGAAAGGCTCCATGGAATTGTGACAACCTATGAAATGAGGACAAAAAGGGACCAATCAGAAATGAGATAAGTTTCCTTCAAAGCTACATGTAAATAAAAACAAAAACAAGAACCTGAAAACACCATCTATATCTCAGATGAAGAGGAGGAAAGCTTCATTATAAAGCTACAAATGAGAACCAAACAAATGAAAGGTAAGCTCCCATTTAAATGTTTTAATTATGGAAGGGTTGACCACTATGATGATAAATGTCATACAAAGACAATGTTGAAAAGATAAATGATAGCTCTATGAAAAATGGCAAAAGGAATTTCACTAAAAAGAAGAGTTTTTATTTCCATGAATATAATGAGCGTTCATTTGATGATGAAGATAATGACTCTGAATCTAATCTTGAATACATATTATTCATGGATTTTGATGATGAATTAGCAATTGAATCAAAATAAGTGTGATTCAAATGATTTGATGGATGTATTGAAAAAAATTAACAAGCTCAAAAATATAAACAAATATCAAGAAAAGGAAATAAAATTTTATAAAGAGAAAAACAATAACTTTGTTGAAGAAATGATTGAGTTAAAGGTTTTCCTAGAAGAAGATAAAAGAGTGGAGGAATTATGGAGGAAGCAACTACAAGAGAAAGAAAGGAATTGCAAGAAATTGGAATCTAAAATTGTAGGACTAAGGAATGAGCTTGAGAAAGTAAAGGCTCAACTAAACCTAAATCTCAAGTTTGCGAAGGAATCCAAAACATTGGAGAAAAGTATTAATGATCAACATTATTTTTTAATCAAGACAAGTCTCAGATATAATGTATCTCATAATGAAAACAACAAAGATTCAAATCCTATTAGATCAATAGGAACAAGTCCAAAATGTTATGTCAATGTCGAATTGAGAAAGCAACAAGGCTCAACAAAAGTAGGATAAATCAAGCCATGCAAAATTAAGAAAAAAGGATGAAACCAATATTGGAAAGGAAACCTTTCTACAATAAAGAGCCAAGCCAATCAAGAAAATTATTTACTCCCAGGTATTCATATTTCTTCTATGGTCACTACTTTTCTTGTCATAATTTTGGTCACAAAGCTATTCAATGTGTAGCATACAAAACTTTTAATACCAAAGAAGTAAGATACAAGTACAATATAAATAAGGCAATGGAGCCTAGGAAGTCCCTTAATAATTCTTTGTCTCCTCCTATGGATTAGACTAAATGCTCTATGTGCAATAACTTTGGGCATAGCACGTATACCTTCACAATGCACGTATCTCTTTAGTGAACCTAATGTGAACCAAACTTCTCATTGCTGGGTTTGATTATTTCTTACATCCCTATCTTCACAGTTAGCTTCACTGCACATCCCTTTGGTGAACTTGACGTAAACATATATGCTCTTCACTTTATTTCTTTGTTCTTCCAGTCACTATACATTATATATGTAATTATGCACTTGTGATAGATCGATTTTGTTCATTTTGATTTACTTCTTTATTGGGTGGGTTCCGATAGGCCAATTAACATGTAAGGATTGGCCTGTTCCTTAGGGATAATAAGGTTTTGAGCATGATGTATCAAAGTATTAGATTATATAGGTACACATACAATCCTATTTGATAATGGTATATGTACAATCCTATTTCACAATGGGTTGTCCCCTTCACCTCACCTAGCTTTTTTGGACCTGATCCTTGACCTTGAGCTGGTTTGGTACTCACCCTGCCTAGATTGATGAAACACCCCTATATGGCTCAGCTTTACACAGACTTCGTTATGGCATATACGGCTCAGCATTTTAGCCTTTGTTAGGGCCTAGACGGATCAGCATGCCTTCGTTTTAACGTGCTTCATCATTATATATGTCTTTATGCTGGCCTTGAAAGAAGAATGCTCATTTTCAACCTAGCCTTAGAGCTTGCTTGCCTAAAGAACAAGAAGGTCTCTGATAGCCAGTCGGTACTCATACGGGTACTCAATGTAAAGAGTAGACCTCGGTACTCTATGCTGGCTGGTGTAGTCGATGATGGATGGTACTCGAGCCCAAGAGATGATTCCAGTCAGAGCGATGCTGCACCTTTGTTCCCTATATGCCTATGCCACCCCCTTACGTTGAATCCCTTGTAGAAATGTGTTAATGAGGTAAGGGAATCTCGGTGGTGCAGGCTACAAGTAGGAGATTCTGGATACTAGGCACTGAGTGAGCCAAGCTTTATCAGTTACTCAAGTGAGCCAACACAATCCATTTACTTAGACCCCAAGGGAAGAACATGAAATCAGTGAGACAAGATCCACAGACGAACCCAGGGAGGGGAGGATATACAAACGAACGCAAGCAAATGCATTCATAATGCAGATATGCCGATATCGGAAAAGAGATCTTACTCCGCATACCAAGAAGATATTGGAAAAGAGATAGGAAAGTCTACGAAGACTCTTTGTTTTACTTCTAACGAACAGGAAGGAAGGCAAAGAGACATACTTGCTTACGAACAGATACGAACTGACGAACAGATAGACATATGAACTTACTGAAAGGAAAGGGATGAACAATTGACACAAGAAGAACAGCCGAAGGAAGAGGCACTTACACGTGTACGTACATATGAAGTACACCTATACACGCATTATAACAGAATAGTATGTTAAGAAGTATGAATAGACATTTACCCTAATAAAGTCTCCAAATACTCTATCTTTACTTAGAAACTATTATTTGACATGAAACGAGAGCTCCCGGGGCAAATAGGAACAACTAGAGATTATGATCCTCTTCTCTTGGTCTTCATATAAAAGTACCTCTATATGTCTATATGTGCCTCTAAAAGTATGCATGAAGGAAGGAAATCTATGGGATAAGGTCGGGGAACTTCTTTTGTTGCCTACACTATATAATCTAGTAGGAATAGTCGTGCTGCCAGACATTACATATGCCACCATTCGTTGAGAGACATTCTATTCGTTGGTTGAGAGACGTTAGTGGTTATTGGCCAAGCTCTATTATTCTTAGGAAAGCATTCACACTGCCTAACCTTCCTGTACCAATCTGTTTCTTATTTGTAGAACACGAACACTTTCAATTCACTGAGGGAGGAGATTGGAGCGTTAGGCATGTTATCACTCAGGTTGTTCCCTGCTTCCTAAAGGGAATACAGCCGAGGTAACCACTAACCAGTCTTTTAGTTGCAGGTCCTAGCCTACCTGTAACCAGAGAGGGCTCTCTCTTTATAATTTAGCTTTGTTGGTGGGTGATTTTAGGCTAGTTATGGTGCACTGATTTTGTTTTAGATTTGGTTGGTTGGTGAATTCAAACAGAGCTGGGATATAAATTATAGAACAGTTTGAGCCATTGGGCAATGGAGTTCATGAGTGTGTACTGTTGAAGTATGTTTTTGAGGGAAGAGTATTGCTGCAAAGCCAGATAGGCATTCGTGGAACAAATTTTCAAGATTGGATGATGAAGTTATGAAATTAGTGAGTGAAAGGCAGTTAAGAATCTTTCACTATGACAACAGGGGAGAAAGTGGGAGTATTGTTTAAGAGTAGTTAAGAATTCCTAAACTATATTCAAAGTGAGAGAATTAGTTTAAATATGAGCAATTAAGAATTCATATCCATGGCTAATCCTGAAGAAAACATATTAGAAATGGAGATTGAGCATAGGGTGTATTTAAACAAGTCCTAAGCTATTCTTTTTCCCTGTTACTATGATCATGAAACATATGTGAATATTTTGCATACACAGAAAGATAAAAACATAGTTCGAATAACTTATTGTTCCATTAAACGGCATAGGAATTCTGCAACATAACACAGTCCTTCATTTCCACCTTCAGATAGTATAGGAAACAGGAACTCCATCAACAATTTGTATTAGCAAAAGTCTGAGATATACAATGCGGCTCTTCTAAGAGAGTTTCACAACAACTGACCCCCAATACGCTCTATGAGGGGATATATATACAAAAATAGGAGATAAAATATCTAGACAATGAGTTATTGTGTAATAAATTACATCACCAACTCTCTTACAGAAATAAATGAAAGAAATAACTATAGCAGTTAATATTAATATGGCAGCTGTCTTTCTGTCAGAAAAATTTTGACTTTTTGGATCAACAAAGTTGGTTGTAGCTGTGTTTCTAAAGCTATGTTTGTTGAGCACGTTGTCTGAGTGCTTTGATGAGTCACTGCACTGATGCTTCCTGTAATACCTGTGTGCTTGATTCTTTGCTGACCTGTACTGTGACTGGGAGCTGAAGATGACAAAAAAGGAAAAATATACCTAAATCACCAGGGTAGTACTTCCAGCATTGCCTGCCACCAATCAACAAGAGGTAGTTGATGTCTCCTTATTTTTATGAGTGTTTCATTTGCTTCAGTATATCTATAGAAATTTGGAGGCACTTCAAACAGATGATTAATCTCATTCTCAATAAAAAATAAATTCTCCAATTTATCATACAGAGGCTGCCGAGAGAGAGGTCCTGTTTCTTCTGTGGAGCTGGTGGATGTTGTAATATGATTTTCAACATAATTGTTGATCCTGGTGATGTATTGCTCATATGACAGCAGTTGTGCAGTACCAGTCACTAGGTTGGGAAATCCTCTATCTTGCAATGCTATTATTTTTTCCCTGAAATCATCTATTTCTGCTTGCATATCCTGACATTTTCTTTTCAAGGTCTGTGTGAAATTTCTTAAGGTCAGCACTTTCTTAGCTGTTAGGATAGTATCTGTTCGCCTCCGTATATCCAGTGCTACCAATTCTTCCTTAGTGTTATTATTCAGGAAATGTATCATTTTATTAGCTGCTCAGGCATAATTCGCAGTGCTATTCTGGCCTTCGTATTTCAATATGAGCTATGCCTATCAATTCAATTTGCTCATGTATTACCTGTATTGATCTCCATTGGTCATTAATTGATTGGCCAATTTTGGCCCATACAATCTTCTTGATCTCAGCTAGAGTTTTGCCCAGAAGCAGTTCTTTTCCTAAGGCCTTCACTCTGGTCTCTAAGGCTTTTATTTCCCTTTGCTTCTCGGCCACTGTCATTTTTGAATTATCATAGCTGGCCTCTAGCTTGGCCAGTCTTTCTTTGGCTTCATTTATTTCTATCACTTGAACTTCAAGCTCCTTGACAGATTTCATTAAGTCCTCCATGCTGATACTTGATTCCGTTGCTGCTGTTGTTGTTGTTGTAGCTTCTGTAGTTGATGTTGCTGTTGTAGGTGCTGGAATAGCAGGAGGGGTTGATGCTGCTTGTGTAGGAGGAGCAGGGCCAAGAGTTGTAGAAGTTTGAGGGGGTTGGGAGGTTAACTCTCCTTGCTTGTCTTGCAATGCATTTTCCAATTCTACCTATAGTATTCTCTGATTCATCTTAAGGAGCAGATCCATGGCCTCATCAACTTGTTTTTCCTGTGCAAGTTCTGTTGTTTGAGGGTGGATGGTTGTAGGTAGCTTTGCCTGCTTTCTAAGTGCAGCAATGTCATCCTCCTTTTTCTTCATAAGGGCCTTAATACCCTTTCGATGTTTAGGATCATGTCCTAAATCAATAATTATGTCTTCCAAAGTTTTTATTCTGTTGTCCTTACCAGTGGAAGACATCCTTTCCAAATCTAGCTGTGTATTTGTATTTTTCAGTGACTCTTTTAACTGATGGGCTAGCATGGCCCTGTCTGCAAGTGTGCCACACACCATTTCCCCTGTTTGCTTGTGCAGTTCTATTTGATCCATGGGATGTATGTCCTTGGAGAGGACCTCTAGATTTGTCTTTGTGTAGTCTGCAGCTGATTTGGGCTTTGGAACCTTAGGCTTAAAATGAGTCAAAATCATTTTATCCTCCTTGATATCATATGCTGCCATCAATCTTTGTTGCTTGGAGGGTGTTGTTTTTAAGAATTGATCATAAAGTTGAACTCTCAAGAGTTCATTTTGTGCCTTAATATCCATAAAATCTCCTTTGATAACAGCTGGTTGCTTGCCCTGCTCCCTGGAAGAGGACGCTTCTGTACTTTGCTGCATAGCTTGTTCCTGCTCGAATGAGCTGGTAGCAGTTTGCTGGCTAGATTCTCTTTCTCTGCTTTGGCTTTCTACCCTTTCTTCACTGATGTGTTCTTCAGTTTGATGGTCGATTCTTGGCCTCTTGGCCTCTGGTTGCTGTGTTGACCCACTTGGAGGTGTGGTCTCCTCTCTAGCATGTTTTTTGCCTCTTTCCTCATTGAGAGGAGTTTGTAAGAGTGGAAGCTGTGATGCTTCAGATTGCTGTAGAGGGGCTTGCCCTTGACTTTGATCTTTGGAAGTGCTGGTCTGTTCTGTCTTTGTTTCTTGTTGTACATCCACCACTTCTTTTCCTTTTGTTGTGGTTGTTGTTGTTGTAGCTGTCTGCTGGACGGTCTGTGGGGCTGAAGCAGTGGATGTGCCTTCTCTGACCTGGATTGGTAGCTTGAATGTCACCTGCTGAAAAGAATCCAAGTCAAGAGTTTTTTCTAAATCTTTTACAGTTTGCTCCATTGTCTCTTCTTGAGGAAATTCCTCAACTAATGTCCCTGGCACCCATTCATCTTCATTGGCAAAATGTTCAATTTCTGGATATGCACAATTCTTATAGGCTAATAGCCTATATTTGACTCTTCTAGCATTGATAAAGCGATTAGGGTCATAAGGGACCCACCAGAAACTCCTTTTTAGTTTAAGCTGTTGCCCCAGTATTTGATCAGCCTCTTGCCAACCATCTTTCTTGTTCATGATGAAGGGGCCTAGACGGTCTTTGAATTTCAGGTTGGCTTTCTTCTTGGCGCTATGAAAGTGTGTAAGATCAGAATTGATGAGTTGCCTATAGTATTCCAAGGCAAACAAACTCATAGGCACATATCTTGGGAGCCTGTAAGGATAGAGCTCACAACCATAGATCTTGATGACTGTGTGATTTTGGTATAGATACCAATCAGCTATTTTGTAATTCTTGGACAGCTGTAATATTTTCTGCATGTCATTTGACAATCTAGCAGGAGGAGTTCTTTTTAAGAGTCATGTGACTGGATAGAAAAACTAGTCAATGAACTCACAGTAGGAATAAGGAGAGTTCTGGACTTGGTGGGAGACTGAAGACCAAAAGATGACAGGCCTCCTCTCACCCTGTGAATCAAGCTTCTTGATAGGGCATTGGAAGCAATCTCTCTGATAGTACATGAACAGGTGATAGATGTATGATGAATACTTAAATATTGCCTCCCTGTCCAGCTTTAGCAGTTGGTCATGTATTTTGTTGGCAATAAACTTGGCATAGTTGTATTTCATAGTAGGGGGCTTCCCAAGGCTATATCCAGATAACAAGACCAACACTGTTTCATCAATATGTTCATTTGTTGAGAAACCCAACACATAGGATATCACGTCTACAAGCAGCTTGCCTACCTCACTGAAATTTGCATATACGAAAGGAGGTGGCCCGGTAGGTTGGTGGTCTGCTCTCATGAAAGTTTTGGCAATTGTAGTAATCTCAGTGCTAGAGAGCTTGGAGCCTTCATCCAATAGGTGCTTTATGGAAAAAGGGAAGAGCAGCTAGGTCTGTTTGAAGTTGAGCATCTGATTGATGGAATCAGGAGTAATGTGAAAGAGTATGCTCCTAGATGGAGACTTGACAGCTCTGAGGCTTTGGTCATAATTCTCAGGACATAGGTGAATGATTTCAGGAAAGATATTCACAGAAGGCAAGAAATAGATGGGCAAATTTGACTCCCAGATGCCATACATGTCACTGTTGTTTAAGTGGCTATTCCTTAGCTGGCAGAAGGTCTACAAGTGGTTCCTCTCTCCCACAAAATCCTGCATGAGGAAATCACTATCCACTAAAGGCATTGCTTCAAGCTCTTTGTTGGGTTTATTGATAGGAGCAACATCTAGAGCTGATGGAGTGGCCATGTTCAAACCTTTTCTGGATTAATACTTGAGCTTAGGATTAGTGAAAAGGCTGAAGACTGCACACTGAATTTGTACTTGGGAGTGACTAGTTTTCAGAGTTTCAAAAGACTTTTTACTGGATTGATGAACTGTGGGGCACTCTGTGGAAAAAACCAGAATGTTTTGAGCTAAGTAGCTGGAGTTTTGCAGAGGAAATTCTAGTAAAGGGATTAATGCACAGTTGTATGAACTTCTGCTGGTAGGCTCAGGCTTTACAATCACTCTTTAACGGTGAATTTTGCAGGAGGGCACGGGTTTAACGAGTTTTGTTAGAGAAGGAACTTTACCAGGGAATTTAGGCAATTTTTAAGTAGATAATTGGACCAGTGAAGAGCTTGCAGAATTTTATGTAGAGAACTAGGAGAAAAATGGCAAAAACAGGGGTGAAATAGGTCGACTGTGGGAAAATACCTGGTTTTTGCAGCTCCGAGGATGTTTGACCTGGTACAATGGCAAGAAATTGACTAGAATCTGCAGGTGGTGGCAGCTCGAACGATTAAATTCTAAGTTTGGCGGTAAATCGTCATAATAGCATGCACAGCGCTCCGGAAATAAGTGGTGAAAATGACACAAAGCGGCTCTTTTGTGTAGTTTTATGCGAAATTGGGACTTTTTGGCGCTTTTGGCGCTTTTCGACGATGACGTCAGCATGATGTCATCGGTGGGTCCCGAGTACGGCGGGATGACGTGGCGACTGACGAGGATGACAACATGGCGGTGACACAGTGGTGGGGCATGGACGCGGGTGTGTCACATCGAGGCGACATGGAGCAGCGGCGAGGAACGTGGGCGCTGATGTCATGGGTGACGTGGGTATGACGTCACAGGGCGGGGGGCGGTTTCCAGTATTCCCCGCACCACCCTTGGGCCATAAGTGGTAAGAGGGGGGGGGGGGGGGGGGGTCTCCGAACAACCCGGGAGAGCGACGCGTGGCGGGGGTACGACGGTGAAACCGCCAATATCCCGGACGCTAAACCTCCGCTGATTTCCAGGTGAAATCGACCGCCCACCTTTGGATCTGTGGGGCCGACGATCGGACGACTGACGGGGAGTATGAGGTGACGACAGGTTAAGACATGGGACCCGCCCAATTAAATAATAAATTAAATCAAAATGTGAGCGGGGTGGGTTTAGACTTAGGGTTAGCAGGTTTTTATAATGTGCGCTCGTTTATACGTTTATTTAAAATCATTACAAATCAATGTGTTAGCGCGGGAGGGGTAAAAAAGGGTTTATGAGGGTGAAGACTTTGGCAGTTGATTTGTACCCAAAGTTTTGATTTAAACCCAAAGTTTAGGGCGGTGGAGGGTTAATACTAGTCCCAGATGGACTAATATTACCCAAGACATGACTTTATAGATATATTGCTAGGGGGAGGGTATTTAACTTAGATTTTTCGGGATTTTATATAGTTTTAGTAGAATTGGGGAAGGGGAACCATGTTACGGAGCTAACTAATACAATTAGATGTTAATATGACTTTGTGAGGTGAAAAGATAGGGGGAAATTCTAAGCTTTAAGAAGTAAAACTTAGAGATAGAAAATGAGTGGAATTCAGAATGATGATTTTTACATAAGAAATGTGGCTTCTTTTCCTTGAGTAAACTTCATAGTTTGACTTGGTACTTGTCATGGAGTGAAGTGAAACGGGACTTTTGGGTAGATCCCAAGGTCCTTGGGAGGATGTTAGCAAATGATGTTTGGGGAAAAGGGGGAAATTAGTCATGCTTCCATTGTTATGTCATCAAACCTCTGCCACGGTACCAATACCCTGAATGTGATGAGTTCTTCATGATAAGCCAAATGGTAATGGCACCCTTACTTCTGCAACCTTACACTACTTATCCAGCCTAGCAATCCTAACATTGTTTCTTTACTTGAATTGTGTGCACTTGAATTAGCAAACCCTGATTGTCCTTTTTTCTTTTGACTGCCCTCCTATCTAAATCTACCCTTATTTCTTCCAAGGACCCAGATTAAGCAGTTGGGCTCCTTCATTTCTCTACCTAGCTAGTCATCTGCCAAGCTTGAGTTGTTTGGACAGGAATCATTCTCCATTCTACAACAAGCAATTTAAACATGGCATGGTCCAGATTAAACTGTTGGTCCATCCATTAACTATGATTTGCAGCAGTATTTGCAGACTATGATGCTGTGAAAAGATAGGAGTGGCATTTTAACTGGCCACTTTCCTGGTCTTTGATTTGGGGTTCATTTTCACTATTCTTTCTGACTAGTTGATTTTGTTGCCTTTTGATTACTCTTTTAAGGCATACCCTCTTTTCATTTTTTAATTTTCCTAGTCTATATACAAAATATGGAACCTTTGCAAGCTGCAATGATGAACATATTTAGCCCTTCCACTGCCAATCATGAAAAATGAAACCTATTTGTATAGGAACCTAACAGTGGCTCCACTTGGGGATGGCATTTCCTGTTGGAAAGCCAAGAACAACAGGTCAGAGGGCCTTATTTTTCTATTCTTGCTGCAGTGAATCCTCCTTAGCATGGACACCTTTGATCTGAATCTTATGAGCTTGTTTGTAGTGTCCTTTGACCTGATTTGTGCAAGATTACCACTTTGTGTCTTGCTGGCTTGTATCACTGTTTATTATTGGTTCTTTGTTTTGTAGACCTTCCTCAGATTTGCTTGTGGAACATTTAACATATATGTCACACTTTATATAGTTTGTTGATCTTTCTTCAAAATTTGTTGTACTTGGTTCTCTATCTATCTGTTGTAAAAGAAAATCGCTGAAAATACACATATTTATGTACAATATGTAATTGTGCTATGCTCGTCGATCATAATAGTGCTTGAGCATTCTCCCATTCACTGGGCCTTCCTCATTATTTGAACCATCCAGACTCTTTAGAAAAAAGGTGTTATTCCCCTGCATAGCTTGAATTACAAATGGTCCTCTCCAAAGAAAATCAAATTTGCCATGTTTCCCTTTGCCTTCCCTCCTAGAATCCCATTTCAGTACTTTGTTTCCTATGAAAAAGTCTTCAGCTTTTTTTCTTTTGTCAAACATCTTTTTCAACTTCTCTTCTACAACCTGGGTTCTATGATACACTTCTTCCCTTGTTTACAGCAAGTGAATTGTTTGATTAATCCTCCTCTGGATGTCATTAGGTTCTGCTTGTATTTCCTGCAGCAATTTGATCACAGGGACCCCAAGAGATGAAGGGAAGACAACTTCCAAACCATATACCAAATCATATGGACTTGTACCAATAGATATTTTAGTGCTCAATCTATCTGCCCATAGTCCATTAACCAGCTTCTTGTGCCAATTCCTTTTGTTCTCCTCCAAGATATTTTTGATGATGTGGATGAGGCTTTTATTGGAGGACTTAGCTAGGCCATTGCCTTGAAGGTAATAGGCTGTGGAATGACCTAGGGTGATATGATATTTGTGACAAAAACTGATCATTCTTTTGGATTTAAAGGCAACTGCATTGTCTGTTATGATCTTCTCTGGGTAGCCAAATCTAGACAAGATATTGGTTTCTAGGAATTGCATGATGATTGAGTCATTTGCTTGAATACAAGGTATGGCCTCTATCCATTTGGTGAAGTAATCTGTAGCTGTCAAAATCCATCTATGTTGGCCAGAGGATGAAGGGTGAATTTCCCCAATGAAGTCCAGGCCCCATTGTTGAAATGGTTTTTCAGTTGAAATAGGTTTGAGGGGTAAGGGCAACAACTTTTTCTTTCCTTCAAAGATCTGACATTTATGACATGACATCACAAACTTTTTTGAATCAGCAAATAGGGACGTCCAATAAAATCCATCCCTCAAGATTTTATCAGTTGTTGATTTCCAATATAAGTGCCCTCCACAATCTCCTGCATGAAATTCTCTAAGGACTTTATCAGTTTCATTCGAAGTTAGGCAGTTAAGAAAAATACCTTCACGATTTCTTCAAAATAATACATTATCTATGATATAAAACTTTGAAGCTTTCATTTTCAAAAATATCTTTTTGGTTCTGGATAACCCTGGAGGAGCTTGCAGGTTTAACAATAAAAAACATATGTCAGCATACCAAGGTGATTGTAAGAAGGCTTGATTGATCTGTGGAGTCGCCATCTCCTGTTTGTTATCCAGTTCATTGATGTCAAGGGCTTGGAAATTGGTTTCAGTCATTAGTTTAGCTAGCCCTTGTCCTTTTATAAGTTTTTTTGGCTTGATCTCTATATCATATTCCAAAATGTTGGCTATCCATTTGCCCCTCTTACCTTCAATTCCCTCTTGAGTTAAAATGTCTTTGACCACTGCATTGGGAACATAAGCAATTATGTGAGAGTACAAGATATAAACTCTAAAATATTTTATGGCCTTGACAAGGGCATATGCTTGCTTTTGCATGATTTGGTATTTGAGTGGGAGGAATTTATGGTTAAACTTGCGATACAAAACTGCCGAAAGTCAAGCTTTGTCTTCTGGTTTTAGCAGTCTTTTTCAAGATCAGTTTCTGGTTACAGGAAAATGTATTTTGGAATTCTAAGGGAGGTGTATCTTCAGCAAATATCCAACTACAATAACCTATCTCACTTTCTTCATAAGTGTTTTCAGTTGGGAGATAATAAGCTTTCTTTGAAACCACAATTTTACGGAATGGATTTTTCCTGTTTGACACGTGTTTTTCAACGCAGATTCTGGACAGCTAGAGAAGTGTTTTAAAAAACCAAGAGAGTTTCTTTTTCTAGACATCACGGAATAAAAAAACCTCTTCAGTTTCGAAAAAAGTGTCATGGATGGGGAGATCAAGGCTCTGTCCCACGTGCCAACTTTCAAGGATCCTAAACCTAAAAATAGGGAAACATGTTCCCTAATTTCTAGGGTTTGTCATCAGAAATCAAGTGACAACGTGGGAGGCTCCACCAAATCCGACTTCATGAGATTGCAGTTGTCAAAGAATGCATTAATGTTTAGTTGAGGTGGTTTAGTCATAATAGGCAGTTACACTCCTAGTTGTATTAGCTCTCTAGGACTGCTAGTTAGCTGTCAAATGCATTTAAAGGTTTGTTTAATGGTTAGAATAGGTGCCACTGATGGAAAATTCGAATTCCCCTCATGATGGAGGAAGGAATCCAATCTTGTAATTAACTCTATATATGACAAGAGATGTAATGTACAAAAGGTTGGCAATTTTCAAAGAAAGAAGCACATTGTGCTATTGTATGTGACTGCATGTTTTCAGGTTAATACAAAGAGTTGCTTTCATTACTCAGTATTCAGAAAGGGTTTCAATGTTAGATTTTCCTCATGGATTCCTTCATATACTTACTTGCAATGATATAGAAACATGTTACTTACAATTCATTTGATGATGCTCTAACTTCCTTCATGTGTTTGTAGGCTGTGTTCCTTACATAATATCTCTGTTTTTCTTCTATGTTAAAACCCTCTATGCCCTAAATTCCATGTGAAATTGATCTTGTTGTTGTACTAAAACACACTTTGACTCCATAGCCCAATGGAAGCTTGTTGATTGATATTTCAACCATTTATATATTGTTGTTCGAATTTTCCATAGAGTTAGCCATCTAACCTTCAAAGTCAAATCTTTAATCCAGTGAGAGAGCCCTCTCAGGTTGAGGAGGCTAAGCCTCATCCAAAAGTTTGGTTTGAAATAGTTACTCAAAGTCTTCCTAATCGGTAGCCTATAAGGGGTTGATTTTGTGATAACAGATTGCATGGAGAAGAAAGAGGCAACTTGTATCCCTTTTCAATTGATTTCAAAGGGGGAGAGAATTTGTGGAGAACTTGTGACAACTCATGAAGAGGACAGAAACCCATTGGTTTCTCATGCTTGGAGAAGTGTTGAAGTAGCATGAGGATTGACCATCAAGGTCAAGTGATGAGGTTGAGATGTTGCCATCAATTCCAAACGGGGGAATTGTTGGATATTTGGCATTGTCTTGATGGCTAGTGGCTACAAGTGTGTTGGCATTGATGGCAACAATCATGCTGGGAGATATGTTGGGAAGTTAGGATTGTCTAATAGTTCACAAGAATGTTGGTGTTGATGTCAACTAGATAGCATGGATTTTTATGGAAGTAGATGTTAGATTGATGTGCTTGATGTGTCATGCTAAGTGGGACTCCCATGGTTGTTGCAGTGCATTGTAGAGAATCATTGTAGTAGCAACGTTATTGGAGAAGCCAATAAAGTTGACTATGATGGTTGGGAGTCCTAGAATTTGGAGGCGATTCTACCTCAATAGATAAACTCAGATACTCTTGGACTTGGCACAGTTGGTTAGTACTTTGAAATATCTCTCCAATAGTATGTGGAACCTTGCAAAATGTGTCCAAAGAGTAAGATTTTTAGTAGAAGAAGAAGAGCAGAGGAAAGAATGGAAGAGAGTTTGGAGCCATATTTTAGGTTGCAAATGGACTTAAAGACTATATCAGATTGTCTTCAGCAGAAATTTCTATGAATAAACTTTCCAACAGTATATGGAAATCCAAAAATGGCCATAAGAATGAAAATTTCTTGATTGTCGAAGTAAGGAGCTTGAAGTCCTTAAGAGGAGACTAAATATCAAAATATTGGAGAAAAGGAATGATCAGAGCATCAAATAGGGATATATCATAGGCTAGAACACATCAGATCCTCAGAACATCAAGAGCTGAATTTTGAACCCTAAATTTCATGACCTGATATCAGAAGAGATGAGTAGGCATCATATCGAAGGGATGGGGCCATCGAAACCTCAAAGTATAGGGCCATTGAAACATCAAAGGATAGAGCACATGCAAAATAGGAACCTCGGAGCAAGAAGATATCGTAATATCATAAGGTTGAGGTCATCAGAACCTTGAAACTTCTTAACAATTGAATTTTAAAAAGTTATGATACATGGAGCTATTGATATCATTGAAGTTCTTTTTAAAAGCATCGAGGGATGTAGAGAAGGATTAACAAAGGTTTTCATTACAAAAACAAGGCTTGGTGAAACCCTTTCTCTCTCCTCTAGTAGGACACATGGCAGCATGTGATTGGCCCTGTGAAGTTGAAATGGTAGATGACATTAGCATGACATGACTGTACAGTGGACACATGTCAGTTTTATTCAGGATTTTTAGTAACCTATTGGGCAAAATATACGTGACACATGTCACCATTATGGAGGTGCCATGTGGAGAGATGACAAAAGAATGATGCCATCTCAGAGATCAGCATATCGAATTTTGAAGACCTCGTAGCCCCTATGCAAATGGAATTTGAAAATGGTTACAATGAAAGGGGCTCCGATGTAACATGGGTACTTGGTCATAGAATTCAAAGAACCAAGGGTGTAGATGAGTCTTTGGACCTAAGTACTATGCCCTCAGTCAAAGGCTTAGTATTATGAGCAATAAAATGATCAGGGTGTTGAGAAAGAGGGGCTAAAGTTAAAATTAGAAGCTCGTGATTTTGAAAAGTCATTATAATGAAAGTTACGAAATGTAGGAGATTTGATATTTCAATATAGAGGAGAATGAAGTTGGTGGTCATAGGAAGTAGTCACATGGAGGAATGTGATAAAAGGCTAAGCAAGAAGGATCTTTAGGCCAATCAGGATTTTATGATTTCGTAAGATATTTTAATAAGAGTTACAAAATTGTTGGGCTCTAAAATTTCATTGTGGATTAAATGCTCCGAAATGGCAACATAGATATATATCGTAGATGAATGAGTCAACAACTGAAGAGTAATTGTTTGCATGATAGTTTGTCTAAGGAGTAATGGCAACTACCATAAATCGTTGGGTCAAGGCAACAAGGACCATGTTTTGCAAAGAAGATTGTTGGGCCTACCTTGAGCTAGGAGAAGCCATCTCTATGCTCCCGTGCACACCTCAGTGAACTAAATTAAGTGAAGAGAAGTCATCCTAAAGAACCATCGATCTTTGTAAGCCATGAATAAGAATAGAGAGCCTCATTGGAGTGCGAAGATGGACAAAGGATTTATTTCTCATTATGGAGAGGTAACCAGATACCCATTCCTTATTTTTAATGTAGTGGCAGAGACGAAGTCAGATGCAACCGAAAAATGGAGAGTCGTCTTGAGGTACACTCGGGCAATGAGGATACAGGCATTAGATGCAAGATTGTGTAGAGTGGAGTAGAATAACAAAACTCGTTATTTCCATTGAGCAATAGGGGGAAAAGTAGCATTTTCGTGAGAGAGTAGTAAGGAGAGCTCAGTGTGAGTGCGCACTACTGTGTGTGAGTCCAAATGATATTGTTCTATAGAGTAAGACTAGAGAGTGCTTATGAAGAGAAAATACCCCGAAACAATCTATGCTACTGTGAGAAAGGCCAAAATTATTTGTGTTGTGTGAAGAAGGTCAATAGATCCTTTGTTGCAGTGTGAGAAAGGTTGAAAGTGATTGTGCTATGTGAAGAAGGTCAAGTGAGCCTGTGTTGTGGTCTAAGAAAGGCTAAAAATTCTTGCGTTGTGTGAAGAAGGCTGATAGATCTTGTGCTATAGTGCAAGAGGCCAAGAGACCCTATGGAATAGGAGGGCGAGAGATAAAGTGCATGTTATGGAAGAGAAGAGGTCAAAGTGTAGCAAGAGGCTGTGATAAGTGATTGGTGTTGAGGAGAGCACTGAGTTGCAACAGAGAGTACAAAGAACATAGTGATTTGTGGGCTAAGGGATGTCAGGAGAATAAATATGATATCAAGTAGAGTGAAGGCTACGAATTACAAAGAACATTGAGTTCCCTATTGATTGTGGGTTGGAGCCTGCATACAGGAAGTTGGTGCTTCCATATCCAGTAAGTGATTATTAAGGCTTGGGGGTTGGTCCTCCTGCAAGTTGGTGCTTGCATAAATCCAAGGAGCTGCAAGTTGGAGCTTGCAACAAATTCATGAAGTTAGTACTTCACATGGTGCTTCTGGTAAGCTCAATAGGTGTCTACAAAAGGATGGAGATGGTACCTATTGTTAGTTGGTGCTAGCAAATAATCAAGGGAGTTGGTGTTTTGTATGAGTGGTGGCTCACAAACAGATTGATGTAATAGAGTAGGTGCTCTTATTTTACATCAATAACAACAACAAGCTTTGATGCCTTTTTCCCGAAAGGGTTTCCATGTAAAACCTTGTGTCTCATGTGTATGATGCTCATGGTGTGTGCTTGTATGTTTATTTCATATTGCTGCCACATTATATATTGTTGTTGGTTATATGGATGGTTGACATGTTTGAATAAGAAAAGTAAATTGGCATAAAGAGTTAAAAATTAGCATTAATACGGATTCAGCCCCTCTTAGTATTAACATTGTTTCTAACAAATCATCAATGATTTGAATCCAAAATATATCTCTCATAGTTGGATACTTCATAACTTATTAGTAAGGATTTTTGTATACATTCCCTCCATCTCCATACGTGTTTCTTCCCATGTTAGAAGAAAAGGAAACATGATTGTAGATCTCTTAGCCAATGTGGGGTGCTCGACATAGACAATATTCAACTCTCGAAGCATGAAATGTTAGTCTCAACCGTTAAGGAAGAGTGTGAGGAATTGATGGAGAAATATGTAACAAACCTAGATCAAAACATAAGTGATTAGTTTGAGGACCCTCTACCTTATGCATCACTAAAATTTGATTGCCACTATGTTCTCTAATATTTGAATTGTGTGGCTCAGTCACAGAGTTAAATCTTGTATGTAGGTATGGTTTATATCTCAGCCAACTCATGGAAGGTTGATGATAAATGCATAATAAGAGAACTCCTTAAAAAAGGAAAGAAACATATACAAAATTACATACTCCTTTAAGTTGGTCATTTTTCAAGCTAGTGGTCAGCTCCTTTATATGTAGGTTTGTGTGGAGGGTAGTGGCCATCATTCTCCCTCCATCGTTTTCAAAGCAGTACAATCACCTCACCCTCACTTGGTCTAGATCCATAAAATTTAGTGGCTATTTTTTTTCTATACCATGATACATCTACAATTTCCATCCTCAAAGTTGTTCTTTCCTTTCTTTAAGTTTTAGGTTCACAGTCTTGCTTTAGATCACTGTCACATGGAATGAGTTATACTTGCGGACAAATTTAACCTTCCTAGGAGTCTAAGACTCTCTAATGACAAACAAACCAAACAAGAGCTATCCTTCTCTAGATACACATCATTCTACGAGAATTCAAATGTTTTCGATCTTACCTTAAGTCCCACGCTTGTTGTAGCAGTCCAGCCTTGCTGATCCAGATGATCTCCTCCTTCACTTTCAGACCTGCATACACTAACAAAGCAAATGATTACATAGCATCTGAATATTCATTATAAAACAAAGCATATCTATCATATTGACCAAGGAATACATGAAATAATTCATTAACAAATCATTGAGAAGAATGGACTTATTTGTATTAAATAATCAAAGGAACCATTACAACCTGAGCCTTGGTGTTGTGCAAGCTCCTCCCAGGGTCCAGCAAGAGATTTCCTCTACTTTGACAAGCTCACCCACTCCCACTATGGCAACAAGGAAGGATAGTGATCTCTCCTCACAAGTCAACAAATGGAAGTCCTAATTCCAGCAACATTTACCCTATAGAATGTTCAGCTTTCAACCTCCTCCTCCTTTGGCCCAATGCCTGTATTTATAGTATTCTAGAGGAGGTTATTCAGTTCCAACATCAATGGGATACTCCCTCTTTTGGATGGGGTAGCTCCTCTCTTGATGGGATAAGCTCCTCTATCATAGGGATGCATGAACCATCTGGAGGCGCTCAATACACGTCAAAAACTCTTCTAGAAGGCTCTAGAAGTGACCACAAGTAACTTTTTAAAGATGAAACTCGCGCCTTTTGACCTTTACAGGGGTACGCACCCTAGCTTTAGTATACAGAGTGTATTACTACGCAGGTCTAATGTATTTGGAGTGCGTACACGCAGGCAAGTAGAGAGAACCTGCGTACCCAGAGATAAACATGTTTTCAAGACTTTCTCTCTTTTTGAAGCTTTGACATGAAGAGCAGAGGTATGGGGCTTGACAAAGAGGACAATATGGCTATTGATGGGGCCATATAAACTGCAGATAGTCAGGTGACAAAATTCAGTGTAACAGATTGCCCCCTAAAGTACGAAGCCTGTAATAGATATGGGTGTTAAGTCATATAAGAAGGGTGAAGTGCTTTATCATTTCGAGGATCATCTTGTGGATAGCCCGGTTGGAACCTGCAATTTTCAACACAAAATACATGTATAAGATCATATCATTACTGAGGTAGGCATTCCCATACTCAGATCAAAACTTTAACTATTGGACTAACTACTCTGGTACAAGAATGATTTCATAATACATCATGATCATAGACTCTCGTAGACACAGTATGGACGCAGCCATCTATTTATGATTGGTCTACAACATAATGAATACAAAACTCCTCGCAGCCTGGATGGTGGAAACTAGATCCAGGGTCTTCATTTCTGTTCTCGAATTGGTACGATTCTAGCCATGTGAATGAATGAGTCGATGTCGAACATGGTAGAAACCACTTGATTACCGG
>APFE030868114.1:15670-32656 GCA_000404065.3 Pinus taeda | reverse complement strand
TTATATCCTCTTAGTATTTGTACCAAAGTCGTGTTGACTACATCTATCTATCTATTTGTTTGTGGATGGAATGTTGTATATCTCTTCAACTTTGTGTGCATATTCTCCCATAATGTAGTCTAGAATGAACTAAGAAATCTTGTGTTCTTGTTTGAAACGGTGCTCTTTGGTATCCCAAAGTGCACCTAGACCTGTCCAAAGAATAAGTTTGTTGCTTCCTTCCCATTGATGGTCTTTTTATAGCATATGAGAACACACATCTCGTTGAACCTGTCAACTACCACGAATAGGTAGTCATGTCCCTTCCTAGTTGTTGGTAAACCTCCCACAAATTCCATAAAAATTCTCTCCCAAGGATGAGTGGGTACAGGTAATGGATGATATAGACCCTATTTCATGTTATTAGGTTTGTTGGTACAACAATGCAATCATCCACTTATGAAACTAGCTACATGCTCTTTCATCTTAGGCCAATACACATACCTTTGGAATTTTGCCACAATCTTCCCTACACCAAAGTGCCCCACAACCTTGGAGGTGTGAGCCTCTCTAATTAGTTTCAATCACTTACCTTTAGGAACACATATATTATCTAACCTATAGAGTAACCCATTTTGGAGATGGTATTCAACAACGTTTTTTCCATCGTGCACATGAATCTGACTCTGCTATTGTTGATACACCTCCTTGAAATCATCATCCTATGAATCGGCCTCACTATATGCATCATAAGTGAATGGATCCATGTGCATAAGAGTTCCCAAATTTCTAACCTTCGAAGTGGGTGGCCTTGAAAGCAGGTCATCCAACTTGTTTTTTCTTCTCTCATACTTTACTTCTAAATTAAATTGTTGTAGAAATCCCATCCAATTGTAATGCCTAGTCCGTTGTAGGTGCTGCAACTGCTAGTGATTTGTGTGGATTACTATCTCCTTTCCCATGAGATAGTGATTTCACTTTTTCTCATCTTGTACTGGGGCATAGAGCTCCTTGTCATAGGTAGGGTAATTAAGGAATTCCCCATGAAATACTTTAGAATGGTAGCAAGTAGAACTTCCTCCTGACATTAAGACCTCTCCCATAGCATACCCGCTCGCATCTGTCTCCACATCAAAGGGATGTTGCAAGTTTGTTAATCCCAGAACTGATGATTGACTGGTCTCCTTGTTTATCTCATTGAAATCCCTCTGTTAACCCTTTCCCCATTTGAAACTATTTCCATTTGTTGTCTGCCATGGAGCGGTACTGCTACCACTAAAAATGAGGCTATTTATTTCCTCAGGTACTATGTTTCCCGAATAAAACTACTAACCTCAGAAACATTAGTAGGCATTGACCATTTTATGATGGCCTCCATCTTGGTAGGATCTATATTCACCTATCCTCCACCTATCACATACCCCAAATAAACCAAAGGTTATTGTTTGAACTCATACTTCTTGAGATTTGGTAGAAGTTGTTGTTTCTTTAATATCTCCAACACCTATGTCAAATGCGACATGTGCTCCTCCGAGGTAACACTATATACTGGTATATCATCTAAATAGATAATAAAAAATGAATCTACAAGATGATGCAATACATCACATTAATATCATAAATGTAATTGGTTCATTACATACGAAAAATGGCATGACTAACCACTCATACAAACCTTACCTAGTTTTAAAGGCAGTCTTCCATGTATCTTCTTCTTTAACTCAAACCTAGTGATGTCCAGACTTTATATCCAACTTGGTGAAGTATTTTTCTTGCTACAACTGATCCGATGGGTGTTATAGCACCATTTACCACCCTCGGTATATTTGATGATCTGTATTATGGCCTAGGGCAACCCTTCCCTTCCAGACTTGGTCCAATCTCTAAAAAACAATGTTTTATATCCCATACATTGTTTTTCCCTGTATAAAAAGTGTGTACACATGGGTCAGTCTATACCCAACTCACGTATATGTGTTAAAACATTAAAAAATATATAATCTCCTTAAATTCGAGTGGAGTTTACAATTTTACCTATTACTCACCTATTGTAGCCCATGGCCCAACTATTTCCCAACTGAAAAAACTAATTTGGAGAAGTATAAATAGACCTCCATGGGAAGGCCTACGGGAGGAGAAAAGATTAGATATTGATATTATAGTTGATTACATCCCTAATCAAGTCTGAAGAAATCCTTTTGCCTTCTGCACTCCCAAGTCATAGGAAACCTCAGTTTCCTTCTTGAGATGTCCTTCATCCCTTTATGGCATCCTTGTGTATACCTATGGAGGAGGACTGTTGAGGCCTGGGAAAGACGGATGCAGAGGACAGTTTGACTTGGAACTGGCAGATGACTCAAGTTGTAGTTCTTCTGTACTGTCTTTAGTTTACATCAATAAAGAGGCACTGTCTTGTTCCTGATGTTTATGGTCCTTATGCATTGATTTATGTTATGATTTGCTTATAAAATATTAAGTTACTGGTTATTTTCTTACATGCTTATATGACCTAACACGTATACCATGAACATGCTTTCTATTACTGCTATTGTATATGTTTTTCTTGAAGGAGTTACAAGTTCTAAAGCATTGGAAGAAGCAGAGGGTTTGGACCCTACGGGAACGGCCTCAAACGTAGGACCTCCAGGTAATACCTCTTCTTCCTACTTCAGTAGTTTAAGTATTAGGACTACCTATTTGCATGTTTCTTTATGCTATATGCCCTCTTCTTTGTTGGGGTTCTCAACCCAAGATCTTAGGGTGATTCTACCCATAACATAATTGGTGACTCCACTGGCAAAAACATTCTTTTTTTACCTATTTTGGGTTGTTTCTTCTTGTTCAGGGCCTATTTGATTGGTTTCTTGCTTTTACAGTGTTTATGACCTGTTTTCTTCTTGGGCATCAAGTCTAATCTTTTGGACCAGGCTTGGATTTTTTGTTTTTCTTAATTGAGCTTTAAATTTACATTTCTTAGAGGATACAGTTGCGTATGCATGCTAGTTTCTTCAAATAGACTCATGTACACATGAGTTTCCTCTGTTTTAGTCGTGTATACACACTCCTATGTATTTACACAGTTTCGTATGCCTTATTTTGAATTATTTTTTCAAAATCTTTGGCCCAGTTAAGATTGTTTCCTAGTGGTTTTTGCTATTTTCTAGTCATTCGGTGGCAGTAAGGCTTTGCTTTCTTGCAGGTTTTCAATTTTTGATCTTTCTCTTGTTGAAAAACCTAGTTAACCTAGGATTTTCTTTTTGAGTAAGGTTTTAATTTGGGCTTTGCGTTCAAGGCTTCTTATGGAAGTTCTTTGTTGTTCTGACTTTGCAGAACAAGAAACAAATTGCAGTTTTGTTTATAACCCAATTTTCAGACTGCTTTACTTTTCTTTCCCTTTATGGTTGGCCTATTTTGTTTTTCATGGTTTTTGAGTGCCTCTTTGGCAATATTGAAAGTATTTCTTGATGTTCTTTTGGTTTTTTGAAGTCCTTTATACTTTTTTTCATATCAATCTATGCAAGTATGTAGTCCTTTATCATTTCAAGTTTCATTATATTGATGAAGTGCATAACTTGCGAATTTTGGGACTCTTTATGCTTGTTTTTTGGCCTTTGAAGTTTAGTAGTATTTTGTGGTCTCAAAAATTTCTTTGGTTTATTTTAAAAAGAAAAAGACAAAAACATATTTCTTGCCTTTCTTTTTCTTTCCATTTTTTTTTTGGTTTCTTTGTTGATTTTGAGCAATTGTGAACTTTTCTCAGTTGATTTTGCTTGGTTCCAAGGGAAGCTTTTCATTCAATTTATGCCCTCCTTGTAGTCAAGTTGCCCTAATGATCTTGTGAAGAAACACATTTGCTTATTATATGATCATTCATAGAATATTTCATCATCATTATAGTTTCCATCAGGTTAGTTTGCACTGTAAGCATTTTTAGTCCTTTTGTCAGATTTTGAGTGTGTGGAACGTGTATTTGATAAAGAAAAAAAATTGTTTTATAAGTTTTTTCGTAGAAGCTTATAGAAATCACTTTTCAACGAAGAAAAATAGCTTCATTTGCATATAGATAAGTTTCTATTGATTTCATTTGCATCAAAACATCATAAGTTTCACTCTCATTATACCTGTGACCTAAAGAACAACCCTTTAAAATCAAGCGCTTAATTAAAAAGAAATAGAACATTTTTTTAACTTGTCATTAATTACAAAAACAAGTCTAGCTCTTTACGGCCTTGGAATAGGTGAGTGGAGAGTTAAATCTCCAAGGCCACTCAAACTATTAAACATAGATGTTGAATAATGAGTGAAATCAAGTGTCATTAGAAAGGTCGGGAAAGCTCCATGACTGGGAGTCAAGAATGAGGGAGAGCTAAGACAAATAAGAGAGATACCCCCTCTCCTACTTGTTGGATTTTGCCTCGACACTGTTCCACCCAGATTTTGACACTAACTGGTGTACATATAAGTTTCTATTCCTAGGGACCACATAGGTGGCTGCGGAGTAGAATCTTGTGGCACTTGAGGCAACTGTTGTATCATGTTCATTACTACTTATGGAGGGCACCCTTGCGAAGCTTGGGTGCTTGTACCGGAAAAGGATTTTGTCTGGAGGTTAGCGTAACTATTTATGTCACCTTCGCTGGTAGGCCTAGACCGTCATTATCCCAGACTATTTTCGGAAGGTCATTGATTTCACCTTCTTGTATTTTGGTGTTCAGTCCTCATCACCCAGAGTGGAAATACTTGGAAGTTTCTTGATTAACTGTATCTTTTAGGGAATTTGTTAAAGAGTGCTCTTTGCTCCTAGTTGGCCTAGATTTATAAATTCTTTTGAGTCTTTAATTAGTTCTCTTATAATAATTAAAAGTGGTTGATCGACCAATTCATCAGTCTAGGAGGCTTCGTGGGCTTTCACCTATGAGTGTTGAGCCTTCTTCTAGAAGGCATAGGAGCAATTATGGCAGTGATTTCCAATCAGTGGCAGTAGACACAACGGAGATTGATCCTCCGGTTCAAGCTATTGATTCACAGAATAGACCTAGTGGCAGTCGAGATTTGGAGAGGAACACTGTAGTCATTTCTAGAGTCCTCTTCCAGTCGGAAGACATTATAGAGGTTGAAGAACTCTGTGAGTCTCCTTTGACTCCTTATTATCTTCTTCCTCCCAATTATCTGGATATTTTATTATACGTCGGGACTCCGACCCACAGGCCTATGAGCACTGATCTATATCGATCTTTTCCCTCGATGGCCACTACTAGGAGCATGGTTTCAACTACGAATGCTACTAGTGTACAAACTCCCTTATCAGTACAAGGAGGATGTACAATTTCCATACCTTCAATCACTCCTAGCACTGTAGTTTTTGGCTTTACCTCCATTTCAGTTTCAAGTGGGGGCAACCAATATTTTCCCTCCAACACTGGTTCTTTCCCCTTTGGAATGCCTACCAATGCAATTCCTTTGGTTTAGTTAAGTTTTCCATCTGCTGCTTCCTCGTCTATGACTTCCATGCTGAGTGGGTCAAATTATTTTCAGGGTTTCTCTTTTGGGAGTGGTCATATACCACATTCTAACCCGTCTTTTGGATCAATACCTTTTCCCTCCATGTCTCAAAGTTATAATCCTTTCGAAGGATGGACTAACCCAAATGTTAGCGGCTTGGGAGTCAGGAATCAGTTCTCTTTCGACCAATAGGGGAATATGCCGTACTCCTCTGTGAGTTCATTCCAGAGATATTCTCCCTTTGCTAATGCATGGAACCCTTACCAAGGGCTCTCTGCTCCATTCAATACCTCTTTAGGGGGAAATTTCACTGGATATGTCAATTTTTCGGCAGGAGTTGGAAAAACTCTGATTTTTTCTGGGCCACAAGGTTTTCCTTATGGTTCAGGCATTTCTATGAATTACTTCAGGAAACTTGGTGCCTTCACAAATCTAGGATATTCTTTTCAAAATGATGGAAATTCTACCTAGACTGGGTAGAATCCTCAAGGTCCTCCACGCTTATCTTTCGTGGCAACTTTAAACTTGCAAGATCTATCAAAGTTGACTAATGATCCAATCTGATACAACGGCTTGGCCTCCGGTTCCAACCAAACTTTCGTTTGACATACCCAAATTCGAAGGGAAGACTAGTGATGATTTGAGTGACCATATAACCACTTTCCATTTATGGTGTTCGTCGAACTCCCTGATAGATGATTCAATCAGATTGAGATTATTTCAACACACCCTAACTAGGAATGCAGCTAAATGGTATATTGAACTCCAAGGGGGCACCTTCGCTTCATTTGGTGGCTTGGCTACCATATTTTTAAACCATTTTCAGTTTCCTATTTGTTATGATGCTAGAACTGAGCTCTTATGTAATTTCCAACAAAACCATGCAACCCACATTTATGATCGTATCCAGGAATGGAGGAGAAGTAAGAGGCTTATTAAATCCGATATATGGATGTACATAATATGGTTATGCATGTTTTTATGATGTTGTCACCATTTGTTGCTCATCGTTGTCTTCTTATGGGAAGAATAGACAAATGCAATAGGAGAAAGGAAATGGTGGGTTGCCAATCTCATTTGGCACTGCATGTACGAGGAAAATGGACTAAATTTCTAGGTTTGCATACATGGTGTCACCATACCAAAGAGTGACCTCATATATAATGGATTGATAATCACCTAGATGACCATGAGGTTGGAAAACAAAAATTTCCAAGGTACTAGGTTGTTGATGTAATATGGAGAGATGATTAAGTGGATCATCCCTAAGGTGGTTTGGAGTGATATGGGACTATAGAGGCTCTTCAAAATGGGGAAGAATAGTTGTACAAGAGTTCACACTACTAGATGCTCTAGAGGTTTGGGCAGAATTACTTCTCCTAGATTCGAAAAAATGAATGCCCACTTACCCAAACATTGTTTGGAAATGTAATGGCCATAAGGTTGATGTCGTTTGAATTCTTGGGCTCGAAGTAAGGGGTAATTGAACCAATCATCATCATGGGAGACATGGTTTTTTAGGTCACTATAATACTAGTGTATTCCCTTATTATTATTGTCATTGTAGCCCCTTATTTTTATTTTTATGCCCATGTTGTTCCCATATTGTTATTATTGTGCCCTGTAGAAGCCCACTATTATTACTGTTGTTCCCTTACATTATTATTGTTATGTTGGCTCTGATTATATTGTGACCCCTTAGACTCCAATATATAGAAATGAGGTCTTGTCATTTGTATCATTGAATAATTGTTAATTTGTGTAATTTAAAGGAGGTTTCCCCCTTGAAGAGGCTACATTTGAATTCGTTGATCTGTATCTTTCTTTTATTTTGTGAGCTGGCTTCATAGCAATTAGTATTAGAGCTTTGGATTTTAGGGTTTCGCTGCTTCAAATAGGTCATCGTGGAATTTTTGCTATAACTCTTTTTCTACGAAGTTTTAGAAGTTGAAATTAAAACGCATTTGAGTTGAAATTGTGATGAACCTCATGACTGAATTGAAAATCTTGTCTCGTTATATTTCAGAGATAGGAATTGAGGACGTTAGGGATTTTCTAGGCTCCCGATTTCGTTCTCAAATATGGTGCCTTTGGAAAATCGTCATAACTTTCTCTCTGAGCATCATATCCAAATTTCGTAAGAAGTGACAAAAAGAGGACGGATTGTAGTTTGTTGGGTATTGGTTTCAAAGTCAAAGGTCGAAAACGTGACACGTGGCTTGTCATAGAAGTTCACTCTACTGAACTAGTCTATAATTAGGTAATCGTGGGATATTGAGCATAACTATTTCTTGGAGAATCCAATCGCAATAAGGTTTGTGGGGCTGAACTCAAAGGGATATAACAAGCTGAAATTTTAGGACCTAGAGATCTGAAATTACAGATTTACAGGTGTTTCAAGATCGAGCTCATACACAGTGGAAAAAAAAAGGTGTGTAGTTGTTTTTTTTAATTTTCATAAGTTTTGTTTGAGAAAGTAGTTTGAATTGATTGAAAGGTAATTTTGAGGCATATTTATCATTCATTGATGACCCGAAGAAAGAAAATGGAAACACCTAGTAAGCAACCTAAAATCTCTACTATGACACATGAAGAAGAGGAAGAACTACAACATGTATATCAAAATTACGAGACCAAGTGCAACAAATTTCGCTCTCACAAAAAGTAACTGAAGCCAATATGGATAGTTTAAATAATGGCATGGAACCTAAGATGGATGGTATAGAAGAAAAAACTTAAAGGAAACAAGGAAACCCCTTCGACATAGTCCCTCCCATTAGTTCTTGCAAAAGGGACCAAAACACTTGAAGAAAACACATGTAATGGACTTCAATGTTTGCGAAGACAACTTGTAAGACCAAGTTAGGCTCCGAAATTTGATGTAGGCCAAAATTTTTGAGGGTGTTGTAGCAACGACAACACTTTGTGACACACTGGTGGAATTCGAGCTTCTCTATTTGGGTCAACTTGTTTGTGTAGGGTATCATTTCTTCATGGGTTATTGATTCATCATGCAAATCACCTTAGCCTCCTCACTCATCCTATGAACAAACATGGTCTCCTTTGTGCCTTTCTTGCTTGAACAAAAACATAATATTCAACAATATAACAATATTTCAAATTGGAGAAGGTAGTAAAGTTCACGAGCTTTAGATTTTCATAGTATAGTTTTTTTCATCTCTGGTGTTGCTCTATTTCCATCAGGCTTGGACAGTATGCCGACGCAGTCACTAAAGGAACACAAACATTTCTCTACTTCCAGTGAGCCTAGACAGTGCTCCGGTGGAGTTGCTTGATTCACCTCTCAAAGCAAGAAGCATTTCTCTTCTTTCACCTTTCTATATATATTTAAAGAGGACTGTGCATCGACACTTATTCATTATGTGGGAAGAAGAGGGACCCTGACTTATTGAGAGCATGAGAGGTTGTTCCTTTAAAGAAGCATAGAGAGACCTCTGATTTCACATGAGAACACCAAAACATAAGAACCAAGTGTGGAATAAGGTTTCTAGAATAGACACAAGGGTGATGGTTTTGACCAAAAATCTCTTTACAGATGGATCATATTTTCCATCAGAACTTCATCGTAAAAAAAGATGTGACCCAAAACCAAGAAGGAGGATGAAAGTTAGCCAAACGTTGTGGTGTCACAAGACCCTTTTCAATTCATCCACATGTAAGGAAGCTAGAAAACACATTCACGCATGATGCTTAATTACACAATGAAAAGAAAACAAGACCAACAAACAAACAAGAAGAAAAAAAACTATGTACATAGTGCAAGGCATAGCCCTAGATCATCATTGAAAATAGTGTTTTAAGTCTTGTCCATTAATAGGAAGATAGTCAATCTTCTCGTCTAGTGATTGTAAACAAAATATGTGTTGGCCAAGCTTTTCTTGTACAGTGAATGGTCTAATCCAAAAGGGATTGGAACTTAGTGTGATTTCCTTTGTCCTCATGGGATTTCTCCCACTTCAAGACTAAGTCACCTACACTAAATTCATTCTAACTAGAAAAGTTCTTTTCAAACCACCTCTTGATATGACTCGAATGAAGTGAAAATTTTTCTTTTTCCTTTTTCATTTCTTCCTTCATCTTGTGAAGAGTGCCTATCCTACATTGAACCAATAAGCATGGCTTTCCGTTGGATTCTTGTGAAAGTTGAAGGGCCAGAAAGTAGATGTTTGGGGGTAGGATGACTTATTTTCCATACACCAGGAAGTAAGGAGAGGTGTTCAAAGAAGGTTTTGTGATGACTCGGTCATCCCATAAAGCATTCACCAAAGCGGAGTTCCAGTTCCTTTGTTTAGATAAAATGGTCTTCTTGATAATGCACTGTCAGGCGGAAATAGTCAATTTTGTGGACAAAACCAACCTCCCTAGAAGCTTAAGGCTTTCTAATGACAAACAAGACAATTAAGAACAATCCTTCTCTAAATATGCATTTACCATATAAGAAATCAAGTGTTTAGATCCTACCTGTAGTCCAACGCTGTTGTAGTAGTCCAGCCTCGTCGATCCGGATGAACTCATCCTTCTCTCCAAAACCTGAATTCACTAACAATCAAACGATTAAATAGCACCTGAATATCTCATAAAATAAAACATATTTAACATACAGACCAAGGAGTATATGAAACAACTCATAAATAACAAATTGTTGAGAAGAATGGACTTATTTGTATTAATAAGAAACAAAAGAAACCATTACAACCTGAGCCTTGGTGTTGTGCAGGTCCCTCCAAGGGTCCAGCAAGAGTTCTCCTTTACTTTGATAAGCTCACCCACTTCCAAATGAAACAAGAAAGGATGGGAATATCTCCTCACAAGCTTCTACAAGGAAGTCCTAATTCCAGCAGCATCTACGCTTAGGAATATTCAACTTTCAACCTCCCCCCTTCTGGCCCAATGCTTGTATTTATAGTGCTCTAGAGGAAGTTAATCAGGTCCACCATCAATGGGATAAGCCCCTCTTTGGATGGGGTAGTTCCTCTCTTGATGGGGTAAGTTCCTCTTTCATAGGGATACATGAACCATCTGGAGGTGCTCAATACACGACGAACAAGCTTCTAGAATGCTCTAGAAATGACCACAAGTAACTTTTTCTAAGATGAAACTCACGCCTTTTGACCTTTACAGGGTTACGCACCCACCCCTTTACGTACAGAGCGTACAAGTATGCAGGTATTGTGAACTTGGGTTGCGTACACGCAGGTAAGGCTGAGAGAAACTGCATACCCATAGATAAATAGATTTTTAAAGACTTTCTCTCTTTCTTGAAGTTTGACATGGAGAGTAGAGGTATGAGACTTGCCAAGGAGGATAGTATGATAGTTGATGGAGCCATACTAACTGCAAATAGTCATGGTGACAAATTTTAGTGTAACACAACTGACATTACCGACACTGCATACCAAAACAGGGTAATGGCTTATAATTATAAGACAAGAGGTCTCATCACGAGCCAACTTGTTCAATTAAACTACAACCATGTTTGCATTGTCCACAGCTGGCCACAAAACCAGGACAATGGCTTTTTATCTTACAAAGTAAAGAAATAAGGAAGAAAGGAAATACAATACAAAAAATGTGGAAACATATCTTTTGGATTCATTCTTTTAAATTATACTCTGAAATGGATGGGACAATGAATGATTAAATGGTTAAAAGGTAACCCTGCTGAGATTATGAACATTTGCTAGTAGCAGTCCCTTTACTTATGACAAACGAGTCATTATACAAGCTAAGTTGATGAAGTTTTTTGTTTTATCATTATCAACCAAGTAAGGTTTAATTAAAACTTAGAATGGATTTAATTTTGAGATAAAAGAGAAATAGCAAAGATAGTATTCAGTATATTCGGAATTTATGATTACCTAGTTATATTATATTTTCTCTCTCTATTAAGGATTTCAGATTGAGAAAGTTAAAGTATTATATTATTTTCTCAGAGATAATTGTTTCTTCCAGTGAATCACCAATTGTTGTGATGTACAACAACCCCCCAGTTCATTAAAAAACTTTACACAAGATCATAATATGAAATGGGTCCCTTTTAAAAAATAAACCTAGTTAAATGTGTGAATAAAATGGTATGTACCTCATCATATGGAAAATCCTTGTTAAAACTCCGATGTAAATAAATCATGTTATACAAACCTTTTAAATAAGAAATAAAGTGTTTCTTTATAAAGTAAAAAAATCATTCTATATTGCGATAAAGCGATCAAAAACCACATATCGCAATATTAAAGGAAACACAGATAAAACCACATCACCCTATCCTCCGACCCGAAAAGGTAATCGCTATTGGAAAATTGGGGAAAACAAATGTCGACTCACAATAAAGCAGAGCCCCTCAACTCGTCTGATATCATAAAAAAAATCGCAATTGGAAAATCAGCGGTGTCAATGATAAAGGAATATATGTAAAGAGGCCTAACCAAAAAACTCCCGATGTAATAAAGCTAATCGCAATCGGCAATCGGCATTCGTCAGAGTCACATGATAAAGATATGAGATATCATGAAAAATCTCGACTGCGATCTATTAATTGGGCACACATCTCGAAAAGCAAATATACATTAAAGTTAATTTGCATGCATTATATTGTATCACCTTTCGATGATCAGAGATATTTAAAGCAAGTTTTAAAAGCCTTCCCTTTGACATTCCCGATCGTCGATCAATGATTTATCACTAATCGTTCATTAAAAAATCTAGACATGCTTAAAACAATCATTTTTCATATAAACAGCATGATGGACATTTATGAGGTTATTTACCATGATTTATAGTTTAAAAGGCTATTCAATATTGCAATTAAGGATGGATCTTTCAAAGGATTTCATCTGTGGTAATCCTTAACTATATTTTATTTTATGCCAATCAACATGATTCTATTCATATTGACTTGCAACGCCATTTTTCTGTATCACTGTTTGCAACTGAATGTGCAGAATTATTCTGAAACTAGAGAACCAGAGAAAATGGGTAAGAAATCAAAGAAGTCCACAACAGTAGCTCCCACAGTAGCAGCTCATCCAGTCAAAGATCTTGGACCAAGCAAAAAAGGATTAATCTCATATATGACATGCCTTGGTCTAGGAAACATGAGCTCGGAGAGCATTTACAATCTGATAGAAGCATAGGAACCCAAGGAATTATCAGAGGAAGCCACAACCGATTCAACTAACAATTCGGAAGGAACTCTTAAAGAATTGGCATGTTCCTATCTTCATAGGATAGCAGCGCGAGATAAAATCCTGCCATATACTAACATAGTGAGATGGGTGGTAGAGGAAATTCCAGTCTCGGACAGAACATTTTGCACAGCTGATGGGAGGATATTCAACTCATTTCAGCCAAAGGATCTCAGGAAAATGTATCACTTACCTCAACCTAAGAAGCGATACAACAAGGCATTCTTGGAGGCATTTGCAAAAGAGAATGATTCAGAGTTAGCCCCGTTAAAGCAATGGAGACATTTTCCCGAAAAGCACAAGCATGAGTCATCGGGTAAGTACTCTGTTAACTCTTTGGCTTCCCCTTATTGTTATGTCGGGGCTATGATGTGTAGGATGTGGGGAATACATGATTCGGACAAATTCACCATAGAAATGGTACCCCTAATGGAGGCTACAATCAATGGCTATGTGATGGATTGGGGAAATATTTTGTCTGATAAACTAGCCACAACAATTCTAGAGTACGGGACAAATGCACGTAAAACTACCAGGACCATTCCCCCTTTCTATTATAGTGTATACATTATGGATATTATTTGTTTCAATTCTGAATTTTCGTCACTCAGATGGAGATGGAATCCCCAAGACTCTAAACCAATCCATATTTATAATGAGTGGTTATGGAAGGCTCACTGCAAAAGTCATTTGTATAAAATTTGTAATGGTTTTATTTTGTCTGTGTATTATTCTTTTTTCAATAAGCCTGCCCTTGGAATTTCCCAGGAAGCAGGGATTGACTTGACTGTAGTAGGCAATTGGTTCGGGAAAGAAAAATTCACCTATGTAAGTCTTTTTGGTATCTTTACTAAGCCTCAAGTTCTCCCCTTGTATGTGCCTGATAAATTATTAGCTAGGGAATTGGCTTATCAAATAACAGTAGAAGGGACATCAAAAACCCTTAGAAATTCTAAGAAATAGGTATGGCCTATATTCCCTTTACAATGCGGTGTTTTCACTCTTCATGATTACAAACACACGGAGAAGGAGGCAAGAAAGATACAAATGATGAATCTTTCCATAATTCCTAATAGGCAATATGATCCAAGAAAGGTTGCCTATAATGTTCTTGAACAAGCCAAACTTACAAAATTCGATCATCAGAAGGATGATTTTGATGATCTATTTTCTTCAGCTGAATCATTATTTCAGGTTAAAGCATTGTTCAGGATTAGGTATCAAGATAAAGGGATAGAAACATTTAATATGCTTAGAGACCAGAGGTTGCAAACTTTGCCTCTAGACCTATTAGCCACCACCCCGACAGTCCAGTCAACCGAAACTAAACAGTAAACTGTTGATAGAGATCCTGCTGTGGAAAAAGTTCCTGAGAAAGAAAAAACACCAAAGCAGTAAAAAGAACAGGAAAAGGGAAGTGAACTCATTGATATAGATGTTTATATTAATCTTAAACTACTCAAAGAATGGCAACAGTTTGACTCAATCATAAGTAATACTGAAAGTATACAAGGATTTAGAATGCCTAAAGTAACAACTGGTCAGAAGATAGAAACTAATACGGTTTCCACTAAAGAAACTAGTGGCCCACCCATGACTCAAAAGGATGTAGAGATTGTTAGGTTCCTATACCAATAGGTTTCATCTTTCATGATTGACAGTGGAAGGGTTAAATATGTTCATCATTGCAGGCTACAAAGGTTCCATATTTTGTATACATGCTATAAAAATTAAAAAATGAAAAGAGGGCATGCCTTAAAACAATAATCAAAAGGCTAGAAAATCAAGTGGTCAAGGGAAAAGTGAAAATGAACCCCAAACTAAAGACCAGGAAAGTGGCCAGTCAAAATGCCACTACTAGCTTATTTGGCAGTATCATGTTCTGCAAATACTGCTGCTAATCACACTTGATGGATGGCCCAACAATCTAAACTGGACCATGCCATGGTTAAATTGCTTGCTGCAGAATAGAGAATGTTCCCTGACCAACAGCTCAAGCTTGGCAGATGACTAGCTAGGTAGAGAAATAAAGGTGCCCAACTGCTTAATCTGGGGCCTTGGATGAAATAAAGGTAGGTTTTAGATAGGAGGGCAGTCAAAAGAAAAAGAGGACAATCAGGGTCTGCTAATTCAAGTGCACCCACCTTTGAAGAAAATATGTTAGGATTACTAGGATGGGTAAGTAGTGCAAGGTTGCAGAAATGGAGGGCCATCACCAATTGGCCTATTAAGTGCAAGAACTTATGCCACTCAGGGTATTGGCCTCAAAAGCAAAGAGTGGAGGATAAGCATTGGAAGCATGTCTAACTTCCCCATTTTCCCCCAAATTTCATTTTACTAACACTCCCAAGGGCCTTGAGATTTGCTCAGGTGTCTAGTTCCACTTCATTGCATCACAAACTACTTAGTCAAGCCATGAAGTTCAGACATGAAAAGAAGCCACATTTTTTGTGTAAAACATCTTTCTCATCATTTCATTATCTTCAAAATCCTAAGTTAATTTTTACCTATTAGAACTTAGCTTTACCCCTTCATTCAACTCACAAAACCATATTAATCACTAATGTACTATTTAGCTCCCTAACTCCCCCCTTTCCCTAACTCTATTACAATCTATGGAAAATTTCCCAGAAAATATCTATGAATACCCTCCCCTTAGTACTATAGCTATACAACCCTTCTTTGGGAAATATCAACCTATCTGCGGTTGGTATTAGCCCCTTTTCTCCCTAAAAACCATAGCTTCTTTCAAAAAATTGTGGTTAAAACCCAAAAACCTGCCACCCCGCCCTCATTTACCCATGTCCCCCTTTCTTCTGCCCTAAACCCGTTTTATTATAAGGTTTTAAATAAAGAACATTTAATAAAATGTGTGTTTAACCCGAAAAACCCATAACCTAAAGTTTTTACCCCCCCGCGCCCGACTTAATTAAAATCTAATTAAATATTGGGCGGGCCCCCGGTGTATTAACGCGTCGTCACCTGACAATTGCCGCCCACCGCACGATCTACCGCCCTGCCCATCCAACAGTGGGCGGTCAATTCTGTATGCAACCCGCCCGACCTTTTGCGTCCGGGGGATGGGCGGTATTGCCGTTGTATCCCCGCCACGCGTCAGGCGGCTGCGGTGTTCGCTGCCCCCCCCTCCAAACCGCTTACCACCCTAGACCCCTCCGGGGAGACCGCTTACCACCTTCCCCCCCGCGCTGACGTCATGCCCCTGTCAGCGTGACGTCACCCCTCGCCACCACCAAGCCTCCACGTCGCCCCCGGCCACCGTGTCACCCTGTCCACCCTGCCACCGTGTCACTGCCACCTGGGCACCCATGTCAGCTGCCACGTCACCCATCCGTACCCGGGCCCATGATGATGTCAACATGACGTCATCACAAAAAGGCACCAATATGCCAAAAATGCATAAAAAGGCGAGAATTAACCGTTATTTCGCATTGTTTCTTACAACGTCTGGAGCTCCTCTACATGCGAAATTCAACGTACAACGGTCAAAAATCAAAAGCTACCCGCCAAATTCGTTGCCGCCTCGATTATCAACCCAAGTACCTGCAATTCCTCCAATTTGACCAGTGCAGACGCCTCCTACGCCATTAAAACCAGGTATTTGCCGCAGGCATCCTCTTTTACCCACTGTTCTCCTTTGCAATCCTACTTTCCTGCATAAAGAACTCAATCAAAAGACCCACATTGTTAAATTCACCACTGAAATCTACTTAAAAAGCCACTGAAACCCCTACGCGACAAAAATCTCGAAGAAACCCGTGACCCTCTGTGAAATTCACCATTTTTCCACAAAGAGCAATAAAAGAAGCTGAGCTACTGGCTAGGAAACTAAATTAACAGTTCCCTCACCCCTGCTAAAGGAATTCTCTACAAGTAACCAGCTAACCAGCTCAAACACACTCTGGTTCTTCAAAACAGAGTGACCCACAGATTCATTAAGCCTATAACAACCTCCTTGCACTGCCAAACTGCTCACTGCAAACAGAGATTAGTAAGCCATTCCTCAGCATTCACATCAAGCTTGAAATACAGTAAGCATCCAGCTGAAACAAGACAATGACCACTCCAGCTGCTCTGGATGTAGTACCTATAAATCCACCTAACAGAGAACTAGAAGCTATGCCACTAGTGGACAGTGATGCCCTCATCACAGACTATGTGGCAGAGAGAAACCACTTGCAAACATATTTCCAGCTAAGAAACAGTCACTTGGACAACAGTGACCTGTATGGCATCTGGGAATCCAATCTGCCCACCTACTTCCTGCCTTCTATGAACATTT
>APFE030868110.1:1049-22858 GCA_000404065.3 Pinus taeda | reverse complement strand
AAATATGTTTGTTAGATGTTTATTATGAATGCATAGATAAGGTTGGTGTATTTCATATATTCTCATTGTAATAATGAATGCTTTGAATGCTTCTAGCATCATTAAAACTGCCAATTTAAGTCTTCAATGGTCCGTGGATTAAATTTTAACTCGTTAAGCTATCTTTTCCCACAGAATTGAGTTCAATAGAAGCATAATAACTTTGAGTTCTATTATTCATTAAGTTTTGTACCTTGAGAATTGGAATTGGGTTCAACAACTACATAACAACTTTGAGTTCTCTTCCAAGTCTAAGTGCTTGCCTATGATTTTTGGCACATGTGCAAGCCTTGAAAGTATGAGATACACAAGAATAAGCTCATGGGATGAATACCCATTTCACTCTAAAGTCTCCCTCATGTTTATATGTTGGTTTTTTTCACCAACAATGGCATTCACAAGGGGAGGAATCTCTTATGACAACCCAAATCACTCATGCATAAGAGAAACCTAACGAACCAGATGAATTAGGAACTTCTAGGTTTGATCTCAAGATTCAAATCACTCCATATCCCATGCTAAAGTATACTATATATCTTATATAATATAAATGTCATAGTATTTCATAAGATATGAGTTGGGTTGAATATGTGGCATATATAAAGGTATGGACATAGACAAATATATTTAAGAAATTCCACGGTGTTACCTCAGTTGGCTGATGTACTAACCAAAATTCAAATAGACTGTCTAGTTAAATACCAGAATGAAGTAGCGATTTCAATGTAATGGATATGTGGAATAGCAATCTAAGTTTTCTTACTGATGTTTTTGTTTCTTTTTCCAAATAGAGGACAAGGGTTTGACAAATGGCTTTAAAACCTTTTCCTAAACCATTGTTAGCATGAGAAATATTGTTAGAAACTACTTTTGGAGGAAATTAATCGTATGAATGTCATGGCCAATCTTTTGGTTGAGTGTTCCTACAAGAGATACATAGATTAATGAGAAAACAACACTTTATGAGATTACTTACAGGAACAACAACAAGATGCTAATAAGAATCAGCATTGTGAGAGTTATCTTGGGTAGATTTCACATTAATATTAGTGTAAAAAAATTTCAAAGGAGGAGGTGATGCGGAGATTGCATACAGACCAGGTTTGTTATAGGAAGAAGTCAAAGACACACTTTTGAAAAAGGAAAAAATATTTCAGATATTTGTCACAACATGAGTCAATTGCAGATGGAAATGAGAATTCCCACCATTCTTCTACAGGATTTAGAGTGATATCGAGTGAAATGTGCAGGCTCTATAGATGGGCTCAGTTGAAACATCTCACTGAAGACAGGTAGTTCTGAACAATATGAGAATTTGGATGTGATTATGCTAATCAACGATTCAATTAATTAAAGTAGCGCTATAATTGGAGAGGTTTCTTTGTTCAAAGAAGTCGCCTTATTTGATTTATTTAGAGGGTTTTGATTGACAGTAGTTGTAGGTTGCCTTTTTGAAGCAGACATGCATGATTTATTCCTTATAAGAGTATGCTATGAAATATGTTGTTTGATGAGGTCGATATGGTTGAAAGCAACTACAAGAGGGGTTTGCAATTAGCAGTTAAAGTTAACTTCTTCATGGGGTTTATCATGAACAAACAACAGTTTTCTTTTGTTACCAGAAGTTTATTGGAACCACAATTTGGGATAGGTGGCAACAAACATGAATTCAAGAAAATTATATATTTTTTTAAGTTTAGCGAATTGAACTTCTGATCACTTATATATACAAAAACTTGACAACATACATTTTTCCCATTATGCTACTAGCCACTAACAAATTACTTTATTAATATAATGAAACTAACTAATTAAATGTTTTTTATATTTCCCAAGTAAATATCCGGTAACAAAAGTTGGAACTATTCTAAAGAGCTGCAAACTTTTCCGTTAAATTCATCTTAATGTCTCCACTCTCCTGGAGAGTGTCACAAACCTCTGATACCATGTCATCAACATTAACCTATCAAGAATATGAAAACAAACCACAAATTGAGAGAAAATATCTACAACAAACTTGGCAACATCTCTATTTTTATCTTACCCAATAAGCCATCACTTTACTATTACAAATAAAACATAATAAAACTATTGATCTGGTGCCTGTACCTATTCTATTTTTACAACCATGAAACAATCTCAATAATCATCATTACATAAGCACTAGACACTACTGCTTTCACTATGTTGTTTATAACCCAAGACTACGTCGTGCTACTGTACTATTTTGACAAGGATTAAACAATATCAATGCTCATCATAAATTAAACAATCGAAAATGTTGTTTTTTTTGTGTTCTTTGTAACACAACACTGCCATCTTCTGTAGATGTTTTCATTCAATTGTTGGCGCAATTGATCAAGAATTCCACCTCCCCTTTTACAGTTTGGAACAATTACGAACATTACACAGGAAACTTCCGAAACCAAGAGACATCAATCACCTCCAAAGATATCAACGTTTCAATGCATGACATCTTCTCTGCTTGTTCACACCCACTGACATTTAACTCTGGAAGTTTTTTTCCCAACTGCAAAACTCCCATAATTGTCTCAATTCTTTACAAGAATACAAGGTCATATGTTGGCAAATAAGCTATCAAGGTGCTTTTGTTTCCCTATGGTCTTTGGAATGTGTCAAAGGGAAATCCATATATTTTATTATGGTAGTTTTAGAGGCACCTGCAAATGCAAATATTTAGGTTCAGGTACATGTAGATATATAAATGAAAATATGAAGCAAGATACATTTTTTTTAGTGGAAAAAATGCTTTTTCTATAGTAACTAAAGCAAGATACCTTTGTCTACAATAAATTCATTGCCCTATCTTTCCTATTATAATATTTTTGAATGAATCCCCTTGCATAAAATATGTATGTACTAACCTCCCTGAACTTCGCTCATTACATATTCATTAAAGAAAAATATACAGATTTATCATTCTGCCCTTAGACAAACTTGAGAAGTGTACAAATCTATCACTCTTCATTATCTACTAATTCAAGAAGGAAAAATATACACCAGGAAGATCTATCACGCTTGGAATAAGAAAAACTTGAAATATTCATTTTAAATAGAAGCCAACGTTTGAAATGATTGAAGCATTTACACGAGACAATAGCTCCAAGAAAACTTCAATCTGTGTTGTTGGTCGTCTATTGCAAAGGACTACAGAGCATCCATTTGTCCTCAACAATATGTATCCCAAAATATTTGTCCTGGATTGGTATCTGTAATTTAAATTTGGAAACCCCATATTGTTGTACCCTATTTTTTTTAATGAAAAAACAAACAATATACAAAGAGATTCATAGATTCACTTACCAGTAATGTGTAATTTTCCTCTAACAAGTGCTCCAAACGGTTTTGATAATAATGGCAATCCATCTCAAGGTTTGGTAAGCCAATCTACCGAATCTATCTGCTAGATGTTGCTTGAATTAGAAAAGATCGGAAGAATGGTAACCCCTTGATTGCACGACAAGGTCGAGTTCATCCAAGCACCAACTAAATTGTTCATAGTTTGCATATAAAATGGAAATATGAACTGACGTTGTTTGAACATCCACTTCTACCTTAGAGATCAGTGCACAAAACATGCAGAAGCACATTGGTGGTCCTGTCATGGTTAACACCATGTTGCACATGCTTCAGGATGAGTTGGAAAAAGGTTCCAAGACCATATACCTAGAAGCTATGGAGGTAAGAGTCCTCTATTAGAAAGAAACCATCAAGCAGTTTGGGGACATCATATCATAGTACCAAGATTGGCATCAATACGTAACCGAGAAGCATCAAGTGGAGGTTGTTGATTTGGTCTTTCCCCAAACTTCGGAGTCATAGTTTTTTGTCTTGTTAGGCTGTCTCTAGCCTATTTTGCCTCACATGGGTACATGTAGAAAATGTATATTATTTGTAAATATGTTGTAAGTGAAATTCCAAATGTCATTAGTGGAACATGAAAAATCACTATGTAATGTAATGAGTTATTTGTAAAGAAGTTGAAGAGTCATGAGGGTATTACAATAGTCACAAAGGGAAATGTCAAGGTTCACCCCACCCATTGTTATAAATAGAACCTCATAAATCATAGAATGAGATTTCGGGAGCTAAGATTTTTGCTACGCTTAGGCTTAGAGAAGGCTTGGGAGTATTGTGACAAGCCTTGGCTTCTCCACAATGTAGAGCAGGAATACTTCTTTGGAGGAGAAAGTGTTCTTGATTGTAATGTTCCACTATTCGGGCTAGTGGTTGTCAATGGTGTATGTATGGATGGATAGAACTTTCACTTATAATAAATAACAGATCCAACACACTTTCATGCATATGTTGTTATTGTAGTTGGAATATTTTGATTTCTTTAGCAATGTATGTTTTTTAGCTTACGCTTTTTCTTATGAAATAATTTGTATGCAATTGTATGAATATTGTTGAATGTGTGTTGTTGGATTAGCTCGTTCCTTTGGTTTGTGGACTATTCCGCATTTCATCTTGTGATGTCATTCTGCTCATGTGTTCCTTTCAAGTTTCTTACTATTACAGGCTTCTAAGGGGCACACTTCCTTTTCCCCTCCATGTGTTAGAACCCCCATGCATCTCACTTGACTCATTTCAAGGTCACACACTTCCTTCGACCCAAAATTATCATACTTACCTCTGCACGCTATCGCGGTCAAGGCATTACACTACCACTCACTGTTGGGACTCCTACTCCAAACGGTCTGAAGTCAAGTTGGGACTTCTTACTGGGGAGATCCAGTGAATGTTGGTGGGTCCAACACCATCAACATCTAGACATAGGACCACAAATGTTTGAGTGTATACGTTGCAACACACTGGCTGATTTACTATAACTTCTTGAGAATGTTTCGATAACATATTTCCCAAGTACACATGCCTTGCACACATCATCGTGTTCCATGATTAATTGTGGAACACCTATAACTGTCTCCTTGAGCATCCTAAGTGCTCCATGGTGTAGATGAGAAATTTTCTTATGCCATAGTTCATCCAGGTCTCTCCCACTACTACTTTTATCATTTTTGTTGTTGCTAACTAGTGCTTTCGGAGAATTGAGATGCAACTTGTTTCTACAAACTCAAATATGCTTCACCTTCTTCCAGTTTTTTTGTTTGATGAACACGTTTTTCCCTATGAAGTAAACATCATATCGCTTATCCTGTAGTTTTCACAATAAAATTAAGTTCATACCTAATCTAGACACACGCAATATATCTGTAACATTGATGCTTTCTCCTGCCTCCGTCTAAATCTTGATGGTACCTCTCCAAACTGGAGTACATTTACTCTTGTTTCCCATCTGGCTCTGAATGTCCATAATGTTCTCTCTGTATATGGAGAACTAGTCCCTAAATCTTGTCATATGAGCTGACGCTCCACTGTCTATATACTAGACACCCTGTGAAGTTGAGCTAGAGAGGCAAGATATCTGAGTGAATTCATCCTCCAGTATGGAAGACAAATCTGTAGCCTCTTAAATCTTAATTCTCTTTTTGGCCATACTAGAAAATATAAGAACTTCAAATACATTGGAGAAGTCCTGGGTATAATTCTTTTGTGTGATTTTCTCTACTTTCCTTGCATAGATTTGCAACTTTAAACCCTTGCTACAAATATCTATTCCCATATCTACTCTTTAAATTCACCGATCTTCTCACTAGAACCCTCTCTCCAACAAATCCACTGCCTACTACTACTACTTCTGAGGAAAATCAAACTTTTCCTTCACTTTGAACTAGAAATTGATTTTCTTGCCCTAGCAATACGCACTACCTGTATGGACTGCACAAAGCTAAATATATTTTACTCATATCTCCCTTTGAAATTGTACAATTTCACTTCCCTCATTCTTAAGCCTTTGACCTAATCAACAATGCTCTGGTACCATGTGAAATTTCCACAAATTCACCAAGTGGAGTTTAATTTTCTAACTTGTCAGCAATTTATTTATTTACGACAAAAAACAATTAAATCAATGATGAATTATTCACAGTAAAAACACAATGGAAAAACAAATTGGAATTGAGAAATAGATGCACACACGAAATACAAATTGACACCAATATTTTTGGACTAAACATCCTTGAAAAAACCCAAAAGGAAAAAACACTACAGCAGATGAGGGTTTATTTTATTATGCAACAATTTGAGAATTATACAACTAGATGCCCAACTAGAAATCCTCCAGCAAATATGGATCACAACTGGAAAATATACCAGAGATCTCAAATCTCCTTTGCAAACCAACTCTAACTCTATCAATCCACTCACACTCCTCGCTAGCTACTCGCACCTTTGCTTAGAATACGCACTAGTGGCACTGGTTCTACTCACACTGATTGAAAATTGGGTCTAACTGAGTATTCCTACCTCCCTCTGTCACTGGAAACTACTCACTTTTCCTTCTAGAAATAGATTTGGCCTTCAACTACTGATATATGGATCTTCTGGAAACTTGCACTGGGTTTTTGGGCTATTCGTATGGCTTGTATGACCTCCTCTGTAGATGTATTCGGCCTCCCTTTTCCTACCACTCTGACACTGGAAAAATATTAGGAATCTCTCTTCCATGTCTCAACTCTAAAATCTTTGATGCTCCCTCCTTCGATGCGATTTCCCTGGCTCATACTATGCCCTCACTGAAAAATGCGAACTAGGTAGCTCGATCTGCCTTGCTCATAATAATCACTTTGATGCCTTCTCCAAGCCCTTCATCCTGCTCTTATAATATCTCTTTAGATTCTCAATGGCCACGATTTAATCTCCATTGGCGGCTAAGATCAGTCAGACTTCATTAATAGAAGTCTCTAGATAAATCTCAAACATCCTTAATTAATTAACTGTAATTTACCACTTTTCTTAAGTTAGACTTAGGAAATATTTTAATTATGGAAAATTAATTAAATTAAGGTGTTTCCCAAGCTTATCTCGAGAAACCTTTTATGTTTGTGCATATCTCGTGTTCCTCAACCTCTTAGCATCATCTGAGGCTAGAACACATCTCTGATGCTACCATGTCCATCAATATACATCAAAATCTAGTATTTTGTAATAAGTGCAATATAGCAAGGTAGAAGACTACTCCATACAGACCTTAGTATAATGGAGTTGCAAAACATATAAATAGGAAATTCATGGAAATAAACAAGGAGAATGCTTAGTGGTGTTAGATTAGCACATGAATTTTTGGCATATGTAGTGGATATTGAATGTTACTTGCTAAATCAATCACCCTCATTAACATTGGATGACAAACTCCACATGTCATATGGACTGGTAAGAAACCCTCTCTTAAACATCTCAAGGTATTTTAATTGGATGCTTATGTACACATTCCAAAGGAAATTGAGAGTAAGTTAGATAATAAAGCTAAAAATAGAACCTTTATTGGATATAAAGATGGTCTAAAAGGTTATAAACTTTGGAACCTAGAAATTAAGAAGGTTGTGTTTAGTCAGCATGTGGTATTTAAAGAAATCAAAGATGTTTTCAAACAGGAAGTCATACCAAGTGAGAAAGAACCAGAGAAGATAGAGTTTGAATTGAAGGATGATGAATAAGACTTGACAAGAATAGTAATCAGAAGAATAAGAACCACATGCTTCAATATTAAGGAGATCAATACAAGAGAAAAAGAAACCAGAAAGGTATACTCCACATGATTTCCATTCTAATTTTGTTTTTATATTACTGATGATATTCCCAAAAACATTAGAGAGGAAATGGATTCAGAGGATGGAAAACTTAGGGGAAAGGCCATGGTTGAAGAAATGATAGTCCCATAAAAGAATGGGGCTTGGGATCTAATGGATTTTCAAGCTAGAAGAAATCCCATTTGTAGCAAATGGGTATTTTAAGAAGAAGTTGAATGCAAAAGGCAAAGTGGAGAAATACAAAGCTCAATTAGTATCAAAAGATTATTCCTAAATAGAGGTAATTGACTTTAGTGATATTTTTTATCCCATTGCCAAGTTAACTTCTATTAGATATTTTTTATCTATTGTTATTGATTTTGAATTTGAAGTAGAAAAATGGGACGTGAGGACCACATTCCCACATTGGGATTTGGAAGAAGAAATCTACATGAAATAGAAAAAATACTTTGCAATGAATGGAAAGAAATAATTGGTATGCACACTAGAAAAGTCCCTATATGGGTTAAAACAATCACCAGGGAAGTGGTACAAAAAGAATTGATACTTATATATTTGGACATTGCTTGATAAGGAGAAAACTGAATCACTGTAGTATTTTAAATTAGTTGGTTATCATCTTATTTATTTAGTCTTATATCTAGATGATATGTTGATAATTGGAAACAACAAGGAAATTATCCAGGTTTTGAAAACTTAGTTGTCCTCTAAATTTGATATGGCGGATCTTTGTGTTCCAATATCATTTTGGGAATGGAAATTAAAAAAGAGTGGGAAAACAAGAAACTCTGGTTAAATCAAAGGAACTATGTCGAGACAATATTACAAAGTTTTAATATTCAGGAATGTAAACTAATAAAGGTCCATATTCATATAAGTCTAATGTTATAAACATATTACTGTCCCAAGACATATGAAGAGGAAGATGACATATCATACGTTCTATATGCTAGTGCAGTTGGCATTTTGATGTATGTAATATTTTGTACTAAATTGGACATTGCACATGCAATGGGAGTATTGAGGTATATGTTAAAATTAGGAAAGGATCATTACGCAACAGTAAAGAAGGTTTTTATGTATTTGTGTGAGACTACATGTCATGGATTATTCTACCAAGGAAGACTAGGATTGGACAAAGTGTTTGACATACATGACTTTGTTGATGTAGATTGGGCAAGAGGTCTATATAGTACAATATTTTCAAGTGGGTGTGTGTTTAATGATCAAGAGATTGTTTGTAGTGGTACTCTTGAATATAGAAGTTGAATATATGGAAGCCACTTATGAAAACAAGGATGAATTATGGTTACAAAATTTATGTTTAGGTATTGGGTTGCTACAACAGGCTATAAGGATAAATGATGACAATCAAAGTGCAATCTCCCTAATAAAAAACCTAGCTTTTCATTCTAAGACAAAGCATATTGATTTTTAATATCACTTTGTGAGAGACATGGTTGATGACAAGAACGTGTTTCTGATGGAGGTGAACACCTCAAAGACTATTGCAGATTCATTAAAAAATTAGGTGAGCACTGAGAAGTTCTCTTGGTGTAGAGAAATAATGGGCATTAGTGCCTTGGATTATTGTTCATGTACTCTTGTGACCTCTTGTATATAGAGAAAACAAGTGGGAGAATATTTTTTATATGATATTATTTACATGATTAGCTCCATGCATGATTTATATGTTGGGTGTCACAAGGGGGGAAACGCTCCTCACTCTGGGGGGTTGCAGGGAGTTAGATCCCTTGAAACTAAGGTCAATTTTTTGCATCTGCTTTTGACATTTCCCATGGTTTTGTAATTCTAGTTAAGGAACTACAATTTTTTTCTAATCAAGGATTAATGGATTGGGGTTTTATGGGTGTCATGGGATATACATATTGTATTGTAACATTGTAAATATATAATATACTAAAAAATATTTTTGGTTTTTTTATTTTGGGTTTCCAAGGTAAAATGTGTGTGTGTGTTCCATTGCATCTCTTTAGCTTTTATTAAGGATACGTTTGCAACAATTAATTATAAAATGTTAAAACCAACATAGTGCACCTCACTTAAGGGGATTTGTACTAGGCACATGCTAACATAAAGCTACCCAAATTCCCGAAAACATTAATAAATACCAGTTGAGCCTACCCCTTGGGCTTACAATCTATAATATCTATTTAGCTAGTGAACGATTTATATTATTTTCAAAAATCAAAGGATTAAGTATAATATAGAGATGGTATTCCAAGAGAGAGATGGTGTTCAAAGACACCATTGAAACACTTAAGTACTCAAGCATAGCTCAAAATACATTGCAGTTTAAGAAACTAAAATATTTCCATATACAACACATATCTTAGATAACATTATTCACACTTCACACATATATAGACCAATCCATGATTCCATCTTCTATTTTATAGAGGTAAAACTAGCTTCCTTGAAGTGAGGAAGATTATATCTACATAAATTAGTGAGGATGCATAATAGAATATTTAATTTCTACCTTGTATTATGCACCAATAAACTGCCTTATTCTAATTACATAACCAATCAAATTCCTATTTGACCATCTAGTTAGTCCCTTATCTAACCACTTAATCAACTACTTAGTTGGATCTCTTAGTCGATTATCAAATTTCAACTATCTTCCTTGAAGTGAGGAAGATGATATCTACATAAATTAGTGAGGATGCATAATAAAATATTTAATTTCTACCTTGTACTATGCACTAGTCAACTACTTTATTCTAATTACCTAACCAATCAAATGCCTATTTGACCATCTAGTCAGTCCCTTAGCTAACCATTCAATCAACTACTTAGTTGGCTCTCCTATTCGATTATCGAATGTCAACTAACTATCTATAGAAGATCCAAATATGCGATAAATTTGCATAACATGTTGTTTCAACACCTCCCTATTAGTATAATAATTTGGATATTCAAGAGGTGAAATTACTTTTGTACACCTCCCCATAATTGTAGCTTTCTAAAGCCCACACATAGCCCAAAGTTTCACAAACTTAGCTTTTGAGAGAGGCTTCATAAAGATATCAACAACCTTATTGTTTTTCCTACTATAAACAAGAATTGTAACATTGTATTGTACTACTTATTTTAAATAATTAGACTAAAGCTCCACATGCTTCATTTTTATGTTCCATAGGAGGATTTTCAATTTGTATTGTGCTTTTATTTTCACAAGATACCATATTAAGTCTCAACTGGGAAACCATTTGTTTCTATGAGATGTTTAATACATACTACCTTCGTGCCAACATGTAGCACCATAATATTATGCTTCTGTAGTTGAAAAATATACCACCTTCTTCTTTTGCAAGACCAAACCATGGTTGGATCCAAGTGAAAAGACAAATCCATATGTAGAATTTTTGTTGTAACCATATCCATGTTAAAAAAATCATTGAAAATAAATATAACAACAAAACACAGATCATAAACATACAATGTTTATCCAGGAAAAACTCAATCCAGGGAAAAATTATCTAACAAAATATTCTATTATTGTCGTTGGTTTATCCCAAGCTAACCAAGTGATCCTTCACTGATCACATCCATGGAATTCTTACAATGGAGTATTTCTAAGCCTTCTAAAGGCTTCATTACATGCAATCCATAGGCACAAAACCATGGGAAACTAAAAACATGTGTCAAAAACCATAACTATAGATTGAGTAACTTTAACTCTTTTATTGAGTCAAGTTTTACCTAACAAACCCCCATTAAAACTTGACTTGGGCTTCCCTTGACCAAATCCTACCGAACCAGCAAAGTGAGATGGCATCACTCACCTCCAAGTCCTACCCCCCTCAAAGGTTATATCTAGGGTATACAATAATTCAACATTCCCCCTTATCACATAGGTCTAACTCCATACTTTATGGGTAATTCCCCAATGGTACACATGCCTTACTAGGTCTTATAGTTGTATTCCCATTTACATGTAAAATGTTTCAACTCCATTACAATAAATTCTTTTTGTTGTTGTTTGTTTTACAATACACAACTAGCCTCTCTATCTTCCATAGGTCACCCATTTCACCATTGAAAATATATAATATGAAGCAAACAAACCATGATAATTCATCTCATTAAAGCATTTCATCAAGCACTTTGTGTTCATCCTTAACATAAATGTAATCTCAGTCGAAGGCTTGGCATGGGTTTTCTTGTATGCCTCCTTGCACATATACATGGTTCTTGTTGTTCCACTCAATTCCCTCAAAGAATCTACCACAATTGTTCTCCCTATTGGCCTACATAATCCAATATAGATTGTAACATGAACTTTTTTGTATCCCCTTCATCTATCTTTCTTGAGTTGCTACCAGTTTCCTTTAGGGTGCCAACATAAAACTCAAGATTAATTCATGGAATTTATCCTCATCAATATACACCTCATAACCCTCATCTACCAAGCCTCATGGTCATAATCTTAGAACATATCTCATGCCCTCAAACTTAGGATTTTTTACTAATATTCACTAGGCCAAATAAACCATTTAGATTTGATACTAGTTGTTAAAATAATTACCAAAGAGAAATTTAATTTTACCAACAACAAAACACCAATAATAAACACATAATATTTATCATGGAAAACTACAATTTATGGAAGGACCAACTAACAAAATATCCTATTTTTGTCCGATGGAAAAACCTGCCCAACCTGGCCAAGTGAGCCTTCACTGCTCACATCCCTCACGCCCTTACAGTGAAGTATTTCCAATCCTTTTAAATGCTTCACTACATGTAATCCATGGGAACAAAACTATGGGAAACTAAATCCATATGCCCAAGACCACCACTATAGACTAAGTAACTTTGACTCTTTCACCAAGTCAATTTTCACCTTACAATCGATCCAAATTTGAGTAATGTAGGTAACTAACTAATTCAATTTTGTCACTAAAATGATTTATACCAAGAGGTAGGTTCCCTTAATACAATGAAGAATTATCTTTGTGGCTTTAAGACAACATTCTCAAAAGCATCTTGCATAAATAAAGAAACAACACTAACAACAAAGAAAATATCAGGTCAATTATGAGTTAAACAGATAAGAATATTGACAAGTTATTGATAGAGTGTAGCATTGGCTATTAGAGATAATAGTCATTGGTTAGCTTCGTTCTTGTTTGATAAGGTGTAGCATAGGGTTTATAATGTTCCATCCTAAACTTTTGTAAAATATTCAACACATATTTAGGTTGAGAAATAAAGACATGATCATCAATTCGCAGAATGTGGATGCCCAAAAAGAAACGCAATGGACCAAGGATCGTAATCTCAAACATCTGTGCTAACTATTTTTGCAAACCCAAAGTTAAATTATCATTGCTTCAAGTTAAATGGCTAGATCATCTACACACAATGCAACAATCCACTTTCATAATTTACATGTAATACATTGATGCTATGATTTGATTCACAACATTTGAAATTGAGATGGAAGAAAAAGTAGGCAGTATTCTCATACCATGCTCTACGGTCCTATTTCAAACCATAAAAGGATTTCTTTAGTTAGCATACAAGACTACCTTCCTTCTCAAAAGCAAGGGGTTGTTTCATAAGAATATCCTTAGTGGGATCACCATGTATAAAAGCACTTTTTACATCCATATGATGTAACTCCCATCCAAATTAACAAATAAGTGAATGAATTAGATGGCTAAGATCTCATCTTTGCAACTAGGGAAATGGTCTTAATGTATTCAATTCCTTCTTGTTGAGAAAACCCATTAGTTATCAAATGAGATTTATGTATTTCAATAATGTCTTTAGATATAAATTGGTCTTGTAGTCCCATTGGCATTTCAATATATTCTTTCCTTTTAGTCAAAGAACTAATCCCATATGTTATTCTTCATCAAGGAAAGTTACTCATTAACCATTGCATTCTCCCATCTAGGTCAATCATGTGCATCTATTTATGTCTTTGGATAACATGCCTCTAGCACATATACCATTAGAGAAACACTAACATGTTACCTATTACTTTTATTTTTCTTGAGTCATTGTTATCTCCCACATTGGTTTCCATAGCTTTAGTTGTCTTGGTCAAAAATATAAGAAGACAAACCCCCTTTGTTGAAGGATTTCATGTACTAAGATCACCATTACTACATTGAAAAATGGTCCCAAATATTTTGATCAATTCTACTAGAGAAGGTTGATTGTATTTTGATTCAATAAAATAATTCAACTAACTATTCAACGATCTTGCAAAGTAGGTGGTGAATATAGAACTCCCTAGAATTTTCATAGGATCACTATTGAACAAGCTAGAAGAAGAATTCAACATAGTGATACTTGATGTTTTCTCATAAAAGACAACTTCTCTTCAACAAATAATATCATGTTTAATAAGGTCAAACATGTAGGCATTTTACTTTCAAGAGTAGCCCATCATGATACAAGCATGACTATTTGCATCCAATTTCTTCCTTCTATCATCTAGAATGTGATCCCATGCTATGCATCCAAATTTTACAACATGTTTGTCTAATGGATTTCTTTTACAATACAACTTTAGTCAGAATCAAATTTAAAAAATAGGCTGAGCAACACACAACTTCTATAAAATTTAGTTTACAAACAATTGGCTTGAAGCAAACAATACACCATTTTTTGAAAGTTTGATTCTTTCTTTCAATATTCCATTTTCACTAGGTTTGTAAGTTATACATTTTTGCCCAAATATACTGATATTCGAAAAACATTTTTCAAATCCTTGTCTATGTATTCTCCTCCATTGGCTAATCTTAAGCATTTCATAGGTGTATCATATTGCTTTTTAGTTGATGCCATAAATTCCTTAGAATTTTCAAAGATGTAATGCCCACTTCCTGATCCTATTAGCTTATATTAGGTTATTAACCTACTTGCTGAGCGATTGACTTCTGTGCTTGATTCTTATTAGAAATATTAGTATATGTATGAGGTATGTGTATCTTAGCTACATACCCACACCTTGTATAAATACACTAGTTTTCTATAACCTATTATGTTAGAAGATTAACAAATGGTCATTAATGCATAAGTTATGATTAATATTAAGCTTGATTAATAGTTAATCTTGATTAGCAATTGATTAAACTTTAAACTTGACTTATAATTAATAAATGATATTTTAACATGATTATTTAATATTTAAATTAATAGGATTTTTAGGAATTCATATGATTGACTGACAGTAAAGGGATATTGTTATTGTTTTAATTATTATTATTATTTATATGCCCTAACAAGATTGTCTTCCTCAAATTTAATTTTGGATAAGAAGATAGGTGGGAATGGCTCGAGGTAAGGAATGAGGGTTGGTGGCATTGATTCCGAGAGGGGGGAGGAGGAGGACATAAGTGCGAAAAAATGGAGAAGGGTGGGGGATATGTGTTGGATGTTTGGGAGAGAGGGAATTCTTAAGAGGAAATTTGGGTTGATTTGGTTTTGGGGGCACCTCAAGTTGATTTTTGGGTTTTAGGACTTGGGAGTGTAGAGGTTTATGTTGTTGCTAAGAGGTGGATATTGGTATTGGCACAATGATATTAGACACACTATGGCTGCAGTTTGAACTTGGGCTAGGAGGTTCCCTAGGTTAGAATGTTGGATAGACTTTCCTAGTTGGCATGGTGGCATATTCATTTCAGTGGTCCCAACAGGGGCACCACAACTGAGCTAATGTAACCAAATATTCTTATTGTTGTTGTTTATGTAAATTGTCACAAACCAAATTTATTTTACATGCTTTTAATATGTTGTGGAAATTTACATGCTTTGATATGTTGTGACAAATATGTTGTTTTTTGTATATGTTGTGAAATTTATTGTGGAAACTTATTAAAATTGACGCATCCCATAATGGGTTCCCGCATGTGATATCAAAGCCCAGATTTGAAATATGGACCCTAAAACCCACTTGCACACACACATGCTCCAACCTTTGTGCACCTGTAGGAAATCCTTATGTGCCAGTGAAATAAAAGGAACAAACAATAAATAACAAAAATTAGAAATGATAGTAGTAGAGATAATAGAAAAAGAGGAACGATAACAAGAATTAATAGTCGATGTTTTCCTATGAGCTTTATGAACAGGACCCATGTGACAAAGGACCTACATATTACCATAAGAAATCAAAAAAATTATGTCATGTTCAATAGAGGTACTAAATTTTTTTCAAACTATTATTCACTTCTGAATGAATCTTGATGGCTAGTCTCACGAGAAGAATACATATATAATATGACTTTTATAAATAATTAGGGACATTATTAATATTTGGTTATAAAATTTGGCCCAACAAACACACCTTTGGCACCAAAGAGAGAAGCAAATTGTATGAGAAACTTGTTTGGGACAATGTAGGGTGCCATGTTGGGAGGAAGTCATAAACAAAATGAGTGATAACTCAGTATGTTGTGGATTGTAAGAATTATGAATTTGTATGAAGAATATTAAAGGAATTTGTTCTAGTTGTCTATTGATATCAATAAGTTATTTGTTGGTAAATGAAATATCTATAATGGAACGTGATTGGTTATGGGAAAATAGGTATGTAGGATGACGACCTTTCGATCGACTAAAACAAGCATTCCACCAAGGCTTCAAACCAACACAACCCCTCTCAATATTGGCAAGAATTGAGAGGGTTATTAACACCAACCACAACAAGAATTTGGTGCTTTAGTGGCAAAGATTTCTTATTATCTTCTTGAAGGTACAATCATTTTTATCAAATAATATAGCTACTCATGAAGAAAATAAACTGAAAGGTATCCAGGCCTTTATGTCTAGGTGATTCATGCATAAGACTTGCACAAAATTTATCGCCAACATTCTAAAAAAACATATGGATGAAAGTGGAATCTTAACTTCACTTATATACTTATTGAAAATTGAAACCATTGGCATTGTGATTATAGATGTTGTGGATTGTAATGTTTCCATGGTTTTAAGCTTGAAACCACTAGCATCTAGCCAATTCTTGCAAGATGGCTAAGAAATCCTAAAACCAAATAATTGTGGATGAAAAAATCATATGGTTTTTCTAAGTTTTATTACACAAATCCTATTACATTAATGCAAAATACAATCTATAAAGAAGGCATCCTTGCCATTCATGATCTTATTTTTGTCTAGATACTCACAAAATTTCCACCCGTTCTTCCATGAAATTGCTACATCATAGATGGTTGTGAAAACATGTAGACTTTTTTAATAACCCAATAGTATACTGATGTTTCCTTTTGTTGGAGTATTGACCATACGTATCTCTTTTCTTGACATGTAGTTCTAGGATTTGTTTCGCCTTTCTACATGCATACACAATCTCATTAGTTATATATGGAATGTAAAAATGGCAATTTGTTCAGAATCACATTCAATAAATTGTTTCCATTAACTCAGTGAAAAATTATTCCATAATTTAACTAAATCTGTTAAGATTCCACCATTAATTGTAGGGCCATCAACCAACGGATATAAAATGAAATCAATTAAGGGCAATGCAGGATGCTTCTCACAAGAATCTCCACTTTGAATGCTCCAACGGCCAAGAATATTTTGTTTTCAGCTATTCCATTAATGATGACTCTCTTATGTAGATTAATCAGTGCTCTAGTGCTGAAACCTTTACAAGTCCCATAAATTCTTCATTGAAACCAGGAACAATAAATGAAATGAGAAATGAAAACATGACTAGAAATGAAGTTTGGAGGTTTCACATTCAAGAAAGAAGGAGAGAGAGAAAAAATAAAAATATGAAAAACATAAAACAAATCATTCATCATCAACATTCATTTTTTGCATAAGTGAAATTGTAATGATCACATTTAGCCATAGTGGATTAGTAAAGGAGAAGAGTAAAATATTTCCTTTGCTATTACATTGAAAGTAGACCCAAAAAATTGGTCGATCAGTGATGCTAGAAAACAGGCAAACATTTATAAGAATAAGAGTTTTGTAGTACTAACAATTACATGTATTCTTATAACTATAAGAATATCTCAAAATATACTTCTAACAAATTCTATGCAAAATACAAAAAAAACTAATAATCTGGATTTTTAGGCTCATTTTCTAGAATGGTTGATGTGTTCTAATTTGCATCACTGGTGAGCTCCAGTATTGTAGCAATAATGCTACAACTCCTGGGGCTTCCTGTCTCTCATTTTATCAACCCGATAGTTCGTACAAACTTGGAAGCGACGGTGCTGTATGCACAAGTACTAGCTCTTGTCGCAGCTGTCACTTGGTCAGCTGGCACAAGTCCGCTAGGGCTCAAGCCAACTTCTATGGGCTCACAGAAGAAGCTTTATCAATGATGGACGAAAGCTAGCTCAAAGGAGACTAATCTACTTGACGAAAATGAACTGAAAGCAAATCAAAGCATGTAAGCCTAGGAAACCCTAATTTGCCTAGTCTAACTTCTATAATGCAAAGAATGTGAATGGAACTTCTACCAATGCTGCTACTACCTCTAATAAGTGAAAATGCATGGATCTAAACTACTTGCATCATAAAAGACATGTTTTTGTACTTTTTCATTAAGTGGGTGGAATGATTGTGATTTTGTGCTTATCAGGGTTTGGTTGTGCAGATGGGATGGAGAAGGAAGGAAAGTGTGGGACAGGTTGGGGAGGCTAGGGAGGTCCCTATGGACCCTTAGCATCCATCCACAGAGGTTTTCCACATTTAGAAGCTCATCAACCGAGTGAATGGCCTCCTACAGGATGTCTGCAGGGGATCCTACAGGATACTCAGAGGTTTCTACAGGATGTCTATAAACTGCTACAGGATGACCTACCGTGAAGGTTTGAAGTGATGGAGGAGTGACGGAATGGTAGGGAGAGATATGTGAGGTAGGGATAAGGCTGGTGATGGCTCAGAAGTGGAGGAACGAGATGGGAAATGGGTGTAGGGAGTATGTTGAAGGTAAGGGGTTATGTCAATGAAAGGTTAGGAAATGAAGTTACGTGAGGAGTGGAAGACTTTAGGGAGAGGACAGAATGAAGTGAAGGTCGAGGAGATATGTTTGCATGCGTGATCAAGATGGAGGAGATGGTAATGGAACGAGCAAGAGGAGTGTAAATGAAACAAATGATTATGACTGTCACCAAACCGAAAATGCATCAACCTAAATTACGTATGCCATGAATTCAATGAACAGCAATCTAAAACGCGAAGAGAAATATGTATGAGGCTGTGATGAAAGTAGGTGTGCAGGTGGGAATGACAAGGAAGCATCTAATCAAAACCGTGACTGTATTGCAGCAATCATCAAGTAAAGTAATGCGTGTTTTTGGTGGCTAGTTATGGACTACACCACAATCTTCAAGAGAGATGGCAGTGAGCCTTAACAATCGTTTTGCTGGAGCTCCAATTGATGGTATCTATCCTCTGCTACACTAAGCAAGTGGAAACAACTGTACCATAAGCAAAATCTATCCTACTCATAAGAAAACCAAATCACCAAACTGTAATTCGAATTGCATGTGAAAACGAAAACTTAAAGTGCTGGAAATGAAATGGAAACAATACTACAGCAGAGGGGATCTATGGCTCTCAGGTTGGGCCCTAACCTGAGAGCTATAGTCTCCTAAGAAAACTTAGAAATAGATCACAAACTGCCTTCTTTATTCATAATCTGATGTCGTGCCGAATTGGCTTACAAAAAGGAATGAAACTGAACTGTGCTCCAAAATTTCAATAGCAATACGAGAGTTTCAACAACCTATCTAAGGCTAAGGCCTTCATATTTATAAAAAAACGATGATCCACCAAGTGCCCTTGATTTTAGGAGCTCGTTGTCCAACTAGAGTCTAACTGCGGATCCTGTAGGGCAGTCATAACTACTGTTCCTGTAGAACAGTTTATGACTGTTGTTCATGTAGGACAGCTGGCCGCTTCTTAAGCTCGGAGGGGAGATGGATTTGAGCTTGGAGTTCTCGGTGGGAATCACGAGGAATGTCCCAAGACCGTGGACATCTCTCCACAAAATCAGCAGTTCCACCTCATTGTCTCCTTATCCCCTTTTTCGTTGTCTCTTGCTCCCTTTTTAATGCCAAAACCTAGAATCATAATGCATTAGTCACGTAGATAAAGTGTCTAACCTTCTTCCTACAAACAACATGAATAAACTAAGAAATGCATACATAAGCAAATAAAAATGAATGGTTTGAGCAAGTAAAATAGGCCAAAATGAGCCCAAATTGTACCAAAATTGGGGCTCATCATCACCCCCCAGCTGAACCATTTGCTCATCCTTGAGAAACTCAATCCAAGTCCTCATCTTTCATGGCTTTCACTGCTTCCGTGGCATCCCAAGGCTCAGTGGTAGTATCCTCTCTGCGGGTGTAAAATCCTGCTGTTCTGTCTACCTCTGCCCATTGTTGACCGTCATTTTCTTTTGTATTCCCTTCGGTCAAACCCAGCAGTAGTGGTGGGCTGAGTTTAAGGCCAATCCAGTTGGCTTGGAGGCTTTGAACGGATTTCTTGTAAAGGGCAACCCTTGCCAAAGCTTCCCTCAATCGGATGGGTGTATGGTATTCTTGGATTTGTAAGCTGTGGCCCAGGGTATTCCATCTACATTGACAAGCATGGGCAGCATTTTCCCCCAACAGCCTTTCCATGTCCTCAAAGTGGGCGATAGCTTGGGCCTGTTTGTCCATCCATTTTAAAGAAGCTGTGGGGTCTGTAGCCAATTGTTGATGGGTTGAGATGAGTGTCACCGGGTCTTCTAGTTCTAGCCTAATTAACAGTGGCTCCCTTACCTCTCGGTTCATGACTGATTTTTCTTCATTTGCTCTTTGGTCTTCATGGTTTAACCATGAGGCCAACGCCATCAATTGCATGTCGCCCAAGGCAATGTTGGGATCCCATGAGACTTCATTAGGTAGAGCCAAGTTGTGAAGGTAAAATTCTGCCAATTTGGCTTTGTCTTCTGCTGAACTAGTACTGCATAACTCAGAAAATTGATGCGGGTTTTGAATTGAAATACCTCTCTGTGCCAAAGTGTTTATCTGGAATTGCAGCCATTGATCTTTTAGGAACAACCCATAGGATTTTGCAGGTGATCTGTATTGAATTGCTTCTATGGCCCAGCTGGCCATGCAGGCCAACTGTGTTTCCTTTTGCTGCAACTGTTCTTTGAGTGCTTGCATTTCAATTTTAGTTTGCTGTTGTTCTTCCTGTAGACGAGATATGGTCTCTTCAAAACTGGTGGTCATCTCCTTTTTGCTCGATTGTTCTTGCATGATGACCTTGGAGGATGTCGATGCTCCTGCCTTTAGTTCTTGCAGCTGCAAACTCAGCCTCTGATTTTCTTTCTGTAGGAACGCTTGTTGGCAACTAGCCACATGTTTAGCCATGGCAAATTCTCTCCTGACCTCCTTAAGCTGGTCTTGCAGAGGTCCTATGTCGGCTACTCCCTTTGATTTGGCAATCTGCATCCATGTGTGAGAACGGACCTTCTCTTCTTCTAATGCAAAAAATAAAGGTACAGTAAATTTTTGCGGTATGATCTGTCCCGCCTCCAAGAAGGTGTAGTAGGAGTTTAGATTAGGTGAAGGGGTAGGTTCAGGGATGTGTTCTCTTTCTTCCTCTCCGGGAGGTGCTAGCTCATCCTCCTTTGGTGACGAGGGTCCTTCCCTTTCTCTTTGTTTGGTTTCCTGTAGCCGAGTCAAAGTATCCTGTAGGACCTTCTCGGCTTGCTGTAGCCGAGTTTTCTCATCCAACAGATCTATCCTTTCTTGCCATGTGTTCTTCCTTGGACTCCCCTTTTTGTAGGTAATTGTAATCTGTGAGGGTGATTTTTCTTTGGGAGAAGCAGGGGTGTCTTTGATGACAATTGGGCTGCTCGACTGTGCCTGTGGTTTCCCAGTTTTTATCCTCACACTTCTCCGGCATTTGAAGTAGAGAGGAGGGTCTCTCTTCCTCTTTCCTTTTTGCCCAGGTGGCGTACTGAGGCCAGCTAATACAGCCGCTGCCTCCCTAGCCAAAACATCCGCCCTCTTCTCCTTTGATTTTGATTTTGCATTGCTTCTTGTAGAAGTTGTCTTCGGACTTCCTGTAGAA
>APFE030868106.1:25649-48657 GCA_000404065.3 Pinus taeda | reverse complement strand
GATGTACCAACTTACCCCCAAACGGGGCCCACAATTTGGTGTTTCATCTCCTAGGGTTAGGTTTTGGAATGTTAAGGGTTTTTCATTGTTTCTCAACAATAGATAGGCCTTCGAGCCTCATTGTAACACAGTTCAGAGGCATGTAGCCATCACATCTCTTCTCAGAGATAAGCTACCATCGCCCTAGCTAGTTTATTTCCATTTTCTGATTGTAAGCATATTTCAGTATTTTCCATTAATGAAATGAAGTATTATTTCCGCTGCATCTTTGTGTATATGGTTATCTCTGTAATTTGTTGCGTTCCTGTTTAAATCCGGATCAGTTTGCATCTTGAGCAGTTAGATATAAAGATGAACATTCTCCATGGGGATTTGGAGGAAGAGATCTATATGCAACAAGCAGAAGGATAAGAGGTCAAAGGGAAGGAAAAACTAGTGTGCAGGTTGAAGAAGAGCTTGTATGACTTAAAACAAGCTCCAAGGTAGTAGTATCTAAACTTTGTCAGGTTTATGTTTGAACAAGGTTATACTAGATGTCACTCTAATAATTGCATTTATCTCAAAAGTCAAAATGATGGTAGCTATATTATATTTTTATTGTATGTAGATGACATGATTGTTGTAGGTTCTAACATGCAGGAAATAAATGTGCTCAAAGGAAAATTGGCAAATTCATTTGCAATGAAGGATTTGGGTTTTGAAAAACAAATCCTTGGTATGAGAATACATAGAGACAAGAAAAATCATAAATTAACATTGTCTCAAAGTGAGTACATACAAAAGGTGTTGGAAAGATTTAACATTCAGAATGAAAAACCCGTTACTACACTTTTGGCTAGCCATTTCAAACTAAGTAAGGAGATTTGTCCCAAGAGTCGGGAAGAGATGGCTTATATGTCTAAAGTTCCATATGCATCAATAGTTGGAAGCTTAATGTATGCAATGGTTTGCACAAGGCATGATATTGCACATGCAGTGGGAGTTGTAATAAGGTACATGAATAATCCAGGAAAATAACATTGGATGGTAGTGAAGTGGATTCTTAGATATTTGAGAGGTACCATAAATCAAGCAATATGCTTTGCTGGTTCAAACATTTCTCTACAGGGATATGTTGATGCAGATATGGAAGGTGATAGAGATAACAGGAGGAGCACCACAGGGTATACGTTTATTATAGGTGGAACAACTGTCAGTTGGGTTTCAAAATTGTAGTGCTGTTGCACTCTCAACAATAGAAGCATAGTATGTTGCTACTACAGAGGCTAATAAAGAAATGATTTGGTTACAAAGGTTTCTAGATGAGTTGGGTAAGAAGAACGTGTTGGGAAGGTTATATAGTGACAACCAGAGTGCCATTCATCTTGCAAAGAACTTAGAATTTCATTTTAATACTAAACATATATAGCTCAAGTACCAATTCATACGGTTAGTGTTGGAAGATGGATAGTGGAAGCTAAAAAAGATACACACTAGCCATAATCTTGTAGATATGTTAACAAAAGTTGTAACCAGGGAGAAATGGAGATTCTTCTCAGCTTCAAATGGTCTTCAAGTATGATGATGAAGATTAGAAACAATGAGGTCCAAAGTGGATTCATTGTCCAGTGAATGAAGTAGCGATGTAGTTGATATAATCAATGTCCAAGTGGGAGATTGGTGGGTGTGGAGCTTGATTATCTTCTTTATTGAGAGGTATTGCTACATTGGACCCTAGTTCATAATAGGGTGGCAACGCTGCCCATTTGTTCGCCACCAGGGGGGGCGACGATGATTTTTAGATCCTCCCCCCTCACAGGGGTTCAAGGGTAATACCCTCGAAGCTAAAAATAGATATAAAATTGCCTTCTAACATATTGTAATTTCGTAGTCAATCTGAGCCGTTCATTAGGCAGATGATCTTACAATAGAAGTTATGTTTAATTTAGGGTTTTTTCCTTAGAAGGAAACCCCTCGCTATATATGAGGGAATTGTATTACGACTATGTACGTGTGTATTATTAGTAAGAAAAAGAGATGATATTGTGTGTGAACGAAGAGGGAACTACAACAAATCTACTGTAGGCTGTATCTCTTCATTTTACTGGATAATATAAAAGAAGGATTGTTTGTTTATCCGTGGATGTAGCCTAAATTGGGTGAAACATGTATATCTATGTCTCTCTTGTTTTATGTGTTTTCTTTGTTTATATTTTTGCAATATTTTGTGTGTTCCATTACTCTGTAATATATAATGTTCTAACAAAAAGGGAAGCAAAATGTTGTTGCAGATGCACTCTCAAGTAATGATGAGGATGTGGAAGCATTTATTTGTGCCATTTCTATTATCCAACTTAATTGGATAACTTAAGCAAGGGATGAATGGAAGAATGATGAAGAGGTACAAACACTCATTCAAAAGTTGTAGCAAGATCCCAATGCATCTAATACATTTAGCTGGAAACATAACTCATTATCGTACAAAGATCGCTTATATATTTGTAATAATTCCGAACTGAAGCAAAATATTCTTTTGGAATTTCACACCTCCCCCTTAGGAAGACACTGAAGATTTTTAAAAACTTACCATAGGGTCAAGAAGGATTTTTTTGGGATGGCCTTAAATATGATATTCAAAAGTTTGTGGTAGAATGTTTGGTTTTCCAACAAAATAAAGTTGAGACAATTAAGAACCTAGGTCTGTTACAACCTTTAGCCATTCCAAGTCAGCGTTGGGAGGGGATATCAATGAATTTTATCACAGGTTTACCCAATTCTAAAGGAAACCGTGTCATATGGTGGTAGTTGATAGACTTACTAGGTATGCACACATTTGTGCATTATCTCATCCTTTTAAAGCTAGTACAATTGCTACTACATTTATGGAAACAATTCAAAAGCTACATGGAAATCCAAAGGTTATTGTAAGTGACAAAGATCCCATTTTCACCAGAAATTTTTGGACAAAAATTATTTCTTGTCTTGGTACTCAATTAGCTCATAGCTCAGCTTATCATCCTCAATATGACAAGAAAACTAAGATAGTGAACAAAATTTTGGAAGGATATCTTCGTTTCTTTGTATATGATAAAAAAAAACAATGGTTCATGTGGTTACCTCTAGCTGAATGGTGGTATAACACTTCCTTCCATACTGTAGAAAAAATGATCCAATTTATGGCACTTTATGGATATCATCCACCATCCATCACATCATCTTTAAGAGAAAATTCTAAGGTTTAAGTGGTGGAATATCACATCGTGCATCAACAACAAGTTCTACAACTCTTAAAGGATAACCTTACTCCAATGCAGAATCAAATGAAACAATAGAAAAATCAACATAATAGTGAAATAAATTTTGATGTAGGCGATTGGGTATTTTTACAGCTACAACCATACAAACAGATGTCCCTCAAGCAAGCTAAGAAGGATAATAAATTATCACCCAAGTACTATGGTCCTTACAAGGTGTTGTAAAATATTTGTACTATGGCATACAAATTGGAGCTACCTTCATCTTCCTGAGTACACCCATCTTTCCATGTTTCATGCTTAAGAAGGTTATCAGTGACAAGCTTCTAGTTTAAACAATGTTGCCAGAACTTGACGAAGAAGGAACAATCATATTTGAGGCTGAAGTAGTCACGGAAACAAGAAATCGACAACTACGTAATTGATTAATTTCAGAGTATCTCATTAAGTGGACAAATTTACCTAATGAATATTCCACATGGGAGGATGATAATTTTAAAAAGAAGCATCCAAAACTACTCAAGCATTGAGGACAACACTTTTTTGAAGGAGAGGGGCATATTAGGTCACTATAATACTAGTATATTCCCCTTATTGTTATTGTTAGTGTATCCCCCTATTTTTATTGTTGTGCCCATGTATCCACCATGTTGTTATTGTTGTACCCCATAGAAGCCCACTATTTTTATTATTATGCCCTTACATTATAATTGATATGTTGTCTATGATTATATTGTGACCCATTAGACCCCTATATATACCAAAGACATCTTATCATTGGTATCATCCAAGAATTGTTTGTTTATGTAATGTAAATGAGGTTTCCCCTTGAAGAGGATAATTTTTAAGTCATTCATCTATCTTTTATTTTATTTGGTGAGCTAGTTGCATAACAATCTTGTAGTGCTTGCCTTGAAAATCCTACTGATAAACCACCTTTGGAGTGATATCATACTCATGGACTGAGAAAAACTTCACCGAGCCTAGGGTGAATCCCCATGACCTATTTTAGAAAGGTAGAAGAGTTATTATGGTGCTTACTACAAGAGGAAGTTTATAAACCAGCTGGACACTATACCCCCACTATAGTTTGATTGACTCATCATCAATTTGAAATTCCCTTGAGCACTTAAATTTTCAGATTTTGGATCCAATTTGTGGGTGGTTAAATACAAGAAAGATTGCAGTGGAGCTGGGCTATAGTTGGGTGGAGAGTTGAAGTCCCTCCCTCAGTTGCTATTCATTCAAGTTATGAAGATACATGTATTTACTTGTATATATGTTGCACCATGAATGATGAATACCATTTGGTATGTGTTATGGCAATGTTTGCATGAACACTACTAATGGAGGAATGTGATATTGTTGTTGGTTTTTTAGGAGATGATTTATATGTATGTTCTCATGGTTATGAAAGATTGGTAGGTATTTTTATTTGCTGATGTGTTCAGGAGTTGCAAAGTTATTCCATGGTTATTTATGAATGCCTTATGTGCTCAGTTAATTTATTACAGTGTGTGATTTCTATTTAACTTAATATGTTGTGAATAACATATATCTCTATTTTTGAAGGCTATTGACTCTTCTTGATAAAGGATATGGCTAATGCCATGTAATGTATGATAAATTAATTAGATTTGATCGTATGTGTTTTGAGGTCAATGAAATCAATTTTGTGGTTATGCATGATGGTGGTTGTAGTGTTTGGAATTATAGAGAAATACCTATTAGAACATAACTTGTTTCAGTATATGATACTAGGAAGATTAATAGATTCATTGGATGTGTTATGGTTAAGTTTAATGCTTGAATGTTCAAGTGATTGGATGTGGGCTTCATCCTTGTAAAGTTAGTGTTTTGGGTAACACATTACTTCAAGGAAACTCTAGTCCAACCCCTTGAAGGCTTACATTTTATAAGTCTAAGTATAGTATAAGTTGACATTTGTATCCAAGGCCAAATGGATATTTGAGTGGAACATGTATCCAAGCTAGATACAATTTTAGGCCTTTTCCATTTAGTGCATTTGGATATGCAAAAATGGGAAGATGTTTTTGGGGTTAGTGGATGTGTCCAAAAATATAGGTATCTGGCTAGTCAATCCATGTGCACTTTCAAAGTGCACCAAATTCTAAATAATTTGGATGTTTTCAATTGAGTTAATCAAGTGTTGATATCCGGTGAGGGGCTTGCTTGGGTAGAGCCAAATGTTAGGTTTCTAGAGAGAGAATACATGATCTAGGTGACTTGAGTGAGTGAATGTGGTGTAAATATCCATGATGTTAGATATCAAAGTTGGTGGAATAGTTATTTGGGATCTAGGGGATCTAGGTGTGTGTTAAAGGTACACACTTATGCACACCAAATTTCCTCTATGGACTAGATGCAACATAGAAGGGAAATGAAATGCCAAAATTGTGGGTGTTAGTGAGCTCCAGTATTGCAGCAATGATACTGCGACTCCCGGGACTCCCTACTTTACTTTTATCAACCCAGTAGTTCATAACAATCTTGGAAGCGACGGTGCTATATGCACAAGTACTAGCTCTTACTGTAGGCTATCACTTGATCAGCTGGCACAAGTTTCCTAGGAGCTTAAGCCAAATTTTATGAGTTCTTAGAAGAAGCTTTTAACTATGATGGATGAAAAATAACTCAAAAGATGCTAGTCTACTTGCAAAAAGAAGATGAAAGCTGAAAGGAAATGCAAACCCTAGTTTTACCGACTAACCCTACTTGTGCAAGAAAATAGATGAAAGCTGCTGAAATGGATGCAATTGACTCTTGAAAAGGTAATATGCATGTGGTTAAGCTACTTCTGAAGGAAAATATGGAAAGCTCATATTTTTGTATTTTTAATTAATTTTATGTAGAATTATTATGCATGTGTTTACCTATTTTTGACTGTGCAGAGGTTTATTGGCAAAAGAAAATGTAGTGGGCATTTGTAGGAGGTTGGGAAGGTGAGAAGAGGACCTAAGGGGTCCCTAGCATCCTTCTAGAGATTTCCACCACGCATAGATCTCGAAAAATCACTCGCGTGAACTTCTACAAGAGGCTGCAAGGGATCTATAGGAAATTCTACAGGAAGTTCTACAGGAATAGGCCGAAAGTGGTTTTTAGAGGGTTGATGGTGGAAAAACATTGGGAAAGTGGGAATGAAGGATGGATAAGGATGTTAAGGGGTCTAGGATCTAGTAGATTAAGCTCAGGAGTGAAGAAGATGGTTGGAGTTGTTCAAAGGTGAAGGAAGCGATTTTGCACAAAAACGTAGAAATTAGGGCTGTTTGGGAAAGTGTGGCAAATGAGTGAAGAAAACCTTCAGAAAGAGACTGGAACAGGTTGTATGATGGAGGAAGGATAGGCTGAAGTGTCTTACAGGTGATCTGCACACTTCTATTCAAAACTGATCTAGGCAAAAACTAAAAAAAAAGAGATTAATCTATTTTGACCTAATCTGACCTAAAAACCATAAACATGATGAACACAAGTTTATAGATAGGAAATCATGCAATAAATCTATGGAAACTAAGAAAGAACAAATCTAAAAATGAAAACACAACTGGTATCAACTTTTCCAACTTGAAATCTAACACTAGCAATTGCACTGGAAAGAAAAAATAATGTTTTGTGGCAACAAGAGTGCCTTGGTCTCAATTCATGGTCCCAAGGAGGGAGAAAGGAGATCAAGGACTGCTTGGTAGCATTTTTGTGGATCTTTTCTGTTATCAAACTATCAAGTCAACCTAAAGCAAAAGAAACTATCTTAATCATCAAAAACAACCTAAGTAACAAAGCAAGATTTAACCTAAATAACAGAAATTATTCCTTGAATGCAAGAAAAACATATATAACTACTAGAAGGAGGTACTGGGTACTTAGGCTGGGCCCAACCCCAAGAGCTACAACCCTCTTAGAAATATCAGTTTTGGTTCAAGGCTGAATTCATCTTCATTGATTAAAAAATAATAGTCATGTCACAAAATTGTTTACAAAAAGAGCTCAAAAATGAGTTGAATTGAGAGCTGCACTAAAGTGCGAAAATAAAATATTCAATAGCTAAAATCTAACTAACATGTGACTAACAAAACTGAGGCCCTAAGCCTTTTTATTTATACAAATGGGGAGCTCCAACAGTCCTCCTAAACTCAAGGAACTTGGCTTCCTGGAACTGAAGATAACAACAGTCCCACTTGACTTGCTTGGCTACCCCTTGGCTTTGTGCTCTGAGTTTTTGATGGAGAATTTGAGGTAAGAGTTCATAAATGAAGGGGACACCCTCCTACAAATCCTCTCTCTTGTTCTTCCACGAATTTGACTACAAAATTCTCATTAAACCTTTGATTTTGCCTCAAAATTGACCAAAAATCTGCATAAAGCACACATTAGACTTTTTGGCATAATGATTAACCCAATTCACTCTATTAGCATAAATATGATAGAAAACATGCAATAAACTAATGAGAATGGTGTATTAAGTCGAATTAAGAGGTAAAATGAGCCCATATAATTACCCATTTCTAAGGCTCATCATCACCCCCTACTGAAGGTGTTGCTCATCCTCTGAGCACCTAATATATCTCTTCATCTTTGATGGGTTTGGTGGCCTCCCTATCATCTCAAGATTCTTATGTGGTGTACTCATGTGTGCCATAAAATTCTTCCTTCTTTTCCATGTCCTTCCACTGCTCCTCCTATTCTGCTTGTTTGAATTCTTGTGCTTTTCCTAGCCTTGAAATACATGGAGGCATACCTTTTTCTCTTTTCTTTTGGCTTAATTGGTGTGCTCAGGGGAGTGAGACTAGCTGCTGCCTCTCTTTCTAGAGTCTCAGGGGACCCTTTCCTTGGTTTTGCCTCTACTTCCTCTTTTTCTCCTCCTATCTCTTTTTCTTTCTCTGTTTGCTCTGTTTCTTCCTGTTCTGTCTCTTCATCCTTGTCGTCTTCCATTTTAGTTTCTTCCTTCTCCTTTTCTTATCCTGCTGAGTCATTAGTTGCTTCATCTTCTCCCCCTTTCTGCTCTTCTTCCTCACTGTTAGAAGGACTGATATCATATGTGAGGGATTTTATGTCATCTTTTGCTGTCATGTTTTTGAAGACTTCCCATGCTATAGGGAGTGTGAATGTATGGAGGGATTCTTCCACTAAAGTTTTAATTAACCCATGGTGAGCCAGGTGATCTAGAATCCCTACCTTAAACTTAATGTTGGAGTCTATGAATCCTTCTATCATTGTGCTTATACACCTTCTGAACACCAAATGTACGGATGGAGACAAGAATTTTGAAGAAAACAAGAAAACAAGGGAAAACTGTGTTTTTTCTAAAAAACAGGAATACCTTTTTTAATGCAATATCTCCCTTCTTCAGGCTTAAGTCTTCCCTAAAATTGCATCACTTCTTTTACAGAAACATGCAACAGATAAAACTGTTTTTTTCTTCTTTTTTTAAGAAACAGATAGAAATTTTACAAAAACCCGTGTTTTCTTCTTAAAAAAACAACTCACTGCCCCTCCTGTAGAATTGGCTATAGGTGCTTCTGTAGAACCTGTTATTGCTCCAGTAGAACTTGTTACTACTCTTAGAATTTTTTCGTGTTTTTTCACGACAACAATTTGCAATTTTTCCTCTCTTCAAACTGTTTGCAACCTGAATTTGCTTCTCAGTTTTTGAAAAGAAATCAATTTTTTGACAGAACAGAAAACAAATAACACAATTTTTTTCTTTCAAAGAGTGGACAGTCTTGCAAATTCATTTTTTTAAAACAGGCTTAGTTTCTATGGTTGCATCTCTCCTTTTAGAAGAATGTGAGAAAGAAGAAGACATACTTCGAATGCAGAAGAAAAAAAATAGAGAACTGTGTAGAACTCAGAGAAGATATGCAGGCAGAATTTTAAGCTTCATTCTCCTTCCTTTCAACCCAATACTATGTTTTTAATGCACCACCTTATACAAATAGGTCATTTGCAGAGAGGTTTCCCTAAGCCTACCTCGTTATAAGCTCGAATTTTGACAAAAATATCAAATTTTCTGGCTATAGTTTTGCTCTCTGCCCTTCCTGTAGAAATCTTCCAATAGACAGTGTTCTTACTCCTATAGACTGTGTTTGCTGTTCCTGTAGAACCCGATAAGTAGGAGGGTTTTGAAAAATGGCAGAGAACAACTGGTTCACTGCTATGGAGGTGGTATAGAGCTTGCTGCAATGGTAGGGATGATGGTAAAATGGAAACAAAGGTGGTGAGAGTATTTCAAAGATGAGTTCTTACAGCTGTTTATGGAGACTTTCAATGATGGAGGGTGAGCTGGCCAAGTTTATGTTGGCCCCATGTAGACCGTTGGTCCCCACTGTAGTGCTATTATGAAACATCATGTTTTATGCCTGTTAATCACTTGACATCTGTTGCGTTGGAGTTCAAAACAACTGCCACTACCTATTTTTTAAATTTTCCATGAGTTGACTATACACGTGTGCTGTGTGATCTCCAGATGAGTGCAATCGAACCAGCTGAGGGTGTCCAGTTAACTATCCATCTTTCTGGCTTAATCCAACCATTTCATTCATTTATGAAGTTTCAAATCATACAGATTCAAATAGAGGAACTGGTTTAGACACTTACCTATAAGTCGAAATGTGCGTGCTGCTTGGGTCTTTTGCTGTTGCATGCTCATATTCAATTGCTGCATGCCTGTATCCCTTCTGCTATATGCTTTTTTCTGTTTGATGTGTGGCTATTTTTCTTGTGCAGGTATCCTCTGGCTGGATCTAAGTTGCAGGATTCCGTTTCAACCTTCAGATTTGCACCCTCATGCTCCTGATGCCAGATTTTTGCAGGACAATGACTTGTTTTGTCCATAGCTCCTAAACGATAGACTAGATTGGCTTGAAATTTTTTAAGAATGTTTCTATCATCATTATGCACCTCCCATAGAAAAATTGTGGTCAATGGATGCATGGATTTCGAGGAAAACTGAAAATGGTTGAAGGTGACAGAGGTCAATTTCTTGAAAACCATGCACTGGAATTGGTTGAAATTGCTTGGGCAGATTACTATCACCCATATGCATCTCCCCATGGAACAGGTTTTTAAATGGATGCACGGATATGGAGAAAATGCAAAAATGGCTAAAGGTGATGGATGCTGATTTCTTGGAAACTGTGCATTGGAATTGGTTGAAGTTGTTTGGGAATGTTCCCATCATTCTTATACAACTCCCCATAAAACAATTTTTTAAATGGATGCAGGGTTTTCAAGTTAGGGAAAAAACAACTTTCTGCTCTGTATTTTTGTATAAGAGCATTCTGCAGTTTTTGCACCGTAAGAAAACTGAGCTTGGGGTGTGATGCAACCTTGGACATGATGGAAGAGAGGTTTGAAGACTGCAGGAGGATTTATAGACCCTTTATAAAGCTTCCCTATTCCCCAAACTGATTTTTAAGTCCATTTCTAGCTCTCTGTAATTTCTATCGGATCCTCCTATAGAAAACATAGTTTTCAGAAAAGGAGCACAGTGAGGTGGAAAGGATGTCAAGAATGATGGAGAAGGGTGAGGGAAGGTAGGATAGGTGTTGTTATTGGTTTTAGAGCTTTCTTGGTGTAGAGATATAAAAAGGGTCTCTTTCACCTTTAGTTACCTCACATTAATATGTCAATCCGGGAACGTTTTGCTATTTCAAAGAGTGTCTCAGTCTGAGGCTTAAAATTTGTCAGAGTAATGCTCGTAGTACAACTGTTTTAAAACTACAAAAGTAAATTAATGCGTGTCTACAACTTAACTACTTCAAAAGGCTAAATCACACATTTGGATATAAAGCGATGCATCAGTCAAGGGTTCGGTAGCAATAACCCATCCCTTTCGTAACTGATGAGAACATATTAGGGGTTTGGGAGCCAGGTAGCAGATGTCGATGCTCACTATAGCCTAAGATCGTTCTTAACAAACAAGAAATGAAATGACAGGTAAAGAAAACAACAATGAAATAGAACAACGCATCAGTTAAGGGTTCGGTAGCAATAACCCATCCCTTTAGAAACTGATGAGAATAGATCAGGGGTCTGGGAGGCAAGTAGTAGATGCCGATACTCACTACCACCTAAGATCGTCCTTAATAAATAAGAAATGAAATGGAAAGTAAAGAAAACAACAAATCAACAATCTTGAAAGGGAACAACAATTCAGAAATGGAACAACAATTCAGAAATGGAACAACAATTCAGGAAATGAGCAGTAACTAATTTCAACAAGTTGTGAATATATTCAATCACACCAATCCAAACATCAATCCTTCGTTCTTAAAGATGTACACACATTATGGAACAACACTACTTACGGATCCAATATGGAACAACACTGAAAACCATATAAACACAACATGCTTAATCTGACTCCGTTATCGCTCTAAGTAAAAGCATATGATTGCATCTCAAGATGAAAACGATAATATTCAAGGATTCAATAATCATATGAAATCAGAACTTCCAAGATATATTTTGTGATGCTAAGGCACAATCTCATAAAACAAGAACTCTGTAATGGAATGACAGTATCCTGTAGATGTTACCCGCATTATATCAACACGTAAAAGAATAGTAACATGATGCAGCGTCAATACAATACTTTTGTTTGCAGGAATATTAAATGAGTTAAACACAACAGAGCAGGTAACATAAACTTTATGAAACACAACAGATTACCAGATCACGTCGATAAGCAAACCACATAGAAATCACGCGTAATGGTACAAGAGCAAGTGTTCTCTAGGGCCAGGCCCTTAGCCTCCAGGGGTACATCGCTTAAGGTTGACCCAGGCTCAAAGATAAAAGAGTAACCAAGTCTGTATTAATGCATGAAGTAAAATTATAGTAACTCAAGTCTTAACAGAACATAACGATCATAGTCTTGATCTTCTCAAAAGAAATTACATAAAGTCATCCCCCTCAAGCCAACAACGCTATCCCTTATATAAGGATGATGACAGAGATATCTAGATGCAGAAATAGATAAAACAACGATCCCTCAGGATCAAATATCCAGAGCGATTCGCAGAATCGTTAACCCTGAGTTACTTCTTCTCTTTTTTGCGCCGAGCTGGTATCTCCACTTCCTTTTTCTGGGTTGGTCCATTTTGATCTGGTTGGCACGCGGTGTCTCGTCGAAGGGACAACAATTAATTCATCTTTGTCTTTTCCTTTAGGATGGCCACTTTCCGTTTTTCCTCCCTCCTGTACATGGGATGACAATTATCAGCGTTCTCTATTAATCTCACATGTTTCGTTATAATTCTTTATTATTTTCTAAGTTTCTAATGCAAAAAAGCTTATAAGTCCTAATGAAAAGATACTGAAATAACCATCAAAACATACCTTCTTGGATACTCCACACACCCCCGGCTTATCATTTTTCATGGCCTCATGAAAACATTGTAGTTGATATGCAAGGCAATGAGTGAGTAGGCTGGAGATGAAATCTCGTGTGAGGGCCTACAACCGTGATGTAAAACTAAATGATCAAAGAAATGGCCTATCTGACCCTCAGGCATCTCATACAAGGCTTGATATCTGGGTGCAGGATGCCAAATGATTGGACTTCAGAACCTATATCCTAACCAGGATGGCCTTGCCCTCAAAACAATTTCACCATAGAGGAGAAAACGGTTGGCAGCAAGTTTAAAATTCTCATATTTAATGGTTCTTTGAGCTGGATATTCGGATTAGATGTTCGATATCGAAATTTAGCTACATCAATGGCAAGGTATTTAATAGAGGAAAAGTATTCAAGTCCTTGCCGAATGATTGCCTCATGCATGGGTCCTAATGCTTTAATCACTCCTGGAGCCTTCATGAGATTTCTATGTGTCCTCCATAACTGCTCCGGGTCCCTAGGCTCAGCTCTTACCCATAGATCTAATCCGTTTTCTTGTCTTTGAAAAGCATTGTAGGCTTTGAGGCATTTAATTTGATTGACTGCAAATGAGATAAATGCTTGCAATTGAATGTCCCCAAAAAAAGGGCCAGGGTTCAGTTCGGTCTCTTGTTCTAGTACGAGGTTATGCAAGTAAAATTCACACAATAATCTCTGCACTTTTACCCCGTAATTTTTACAACAGTTTATGAAACCATCTATAGTGTTAATTTGTATGGGAGCACCTGCTTTAACAACCTTTATTTTCGATTGTAAATACCTTTCCATTAAAAATAGGGCATAGTTCTTGGCAGGGGCTCTACATGCTAGGACGTCATTGTATAGAGAACAAAATGTATCCATCTATTTGATAACTACATCTAATCTATGAGTTACCTTTGCAACTTTATCTTATTCCTTCCGCCATCCTTCGAAGGCTTGGCTTTCAGATAAGTTGACGTTCCTTAGCTGCTGCTATAGTTCTTCATATTTTTCTCGGGGGACCGTTTGCTCCCTAAGCTTTTCTGCTTCTTGCTGGGTCTGCTTCAAACCTTTGTGAAGGGTTATCATTTTTGGATCCTTTTTCCATGTAGCCGTGGAGGCCAGGAGATTTACTTCAACTTTCTTATTGCGCTGCTTCGAGTTCAGAACCCTTATTACTCCCGAAGGTGGTGCCTCCATCTAAACTATCTTATCATCCTTTTCAATTTTAACACGAACACCAGCCCATTGCTGTTCCTTTTCACTTGGAACTACAGTCTGCTTTTCAGCTTCATTTGGAACAACAACTTGCCTTTTGTCATGGTTTTGAGTAGTAGGATGGATTCTGGTCCTTTGCCTCTTGCCCTTAAGGGATTTTACTGGTGTGGTCAGACCTTTTCTTCCTAAAGTCCCTTTTACCCTTTGCCTCGCCTTTAGAACCCTAATCTGCTGGTGAAGCTGGACTATTATGTTCAATAATCTCTGTTGTTCCTTTTGTAATTCCCTTATTTCCATCATTTCTTCATAAGGAATAGCAGGCTTCTTACTGCAGTTTGGATTGCGGCTAGCTTCCTGATTTTTTTCCTGGGGTGGCTGTTTCGGGGAAAGAACCTTAATTGGCTCTATTATTTCTTGGGCTAATTCTTCTTCTGCCCTTATTTCCTCCAGATTTTCTTCTGGTGCCTTCTGATTAGGAATGACCTGTTCCTGATCAGCATTTTCTGACATCTTCTCATCATGAACGGATAAATTTTCTACTTTTGCCTCTTCTGCATGCGATTCCTCGGGTGCATCTTTCTCCTGGGGTTTCTCTCCGGCATGGAGGTCCGATGGACTCAGAGGTTGGCCATATTCGCCCATATTGGCCAATTCATCTTACCCTAATGGGTCTTATAATGGGCTACCTTCCTGCTGTTCCATTCCTTCCTCCTGCTCGGACTGCTCAGCTTCTTTTCCCTTGTCTCCTTCCTCTTCAGATTGCTCATCTTTTTCTTCTTCTCCTTCTGCAGATTGCTCTGCCTTCTCTTCCTCTTCTTCTGCTGCAGATTGTTTTACCTCCTCTTCTTCTTCTTCTTCTGCTTCTGCCTCTGCAGACTCTTCTTCTTCTGCAGATTGTTCTACCTCCGCTTCTTCTTCTTCTTCTTCTTCTTCTTCTGCCTTTGCAGACTGCTTTGCTTCCTTGTCCTGTTCTTTTGTTTCCTTGTCCTCACTTGGGATTTTCTCATCTTTGATTTCTATTGTCTACCTAGTGCCTTCCTGGGGCTTCTGCAGCCCTCCACGTAGCCATGCGAGCCGGGCTGATTTTCTGCGTTTTTCTTGTTGTTCGGGTGTGCTGGTGACATGTTTCTGTTTTTCAGATTTCTTTCATTTTTCAGGTTGTTTCTGTGTGCAAGTTTCCTGCTTCCATTTTTCTGAACATTGTGGTGTGCTAGTGACTTATTTTCGTTTTTTCGGACGTTCGGGTGTGGCCAACCCTCCATTGACGATGGTAATTAGTTCTTCCCAACTGCTCTGCTGTTGGGTGAGACTATGGTTAACTATCAACCAAATTAATCCGTGGTGGCTGACGACTGACTCTACGTGTTGTGCTCTTTTCATACTTCGTACAACGTCACGAAGTAGTGAATTCAACAATGCAGGTAAATTCACAAAACATTTTTGTTTTAAAACAACTAGGAGTTTAAGATGTCATGGCCTTACCACGTCTTTTCTGCCTTCACAGGTGATGTAGCTTTGGATAATTTTTGCTAATTCCACCCACGGCTCTCCTAGTGTTGCTGGCATCACCCCCTTTCCTTGAATTGTCAAGCTCTGACCCTCGTCCTGAAAGATTTCTAAAATCTTTTGCAACCTTTCCTTCTTTATCGTCCATACTGGTCCAGTGGCTGGCAGTGCCGAGACTTCTACTATTATGTCATCGGTGACTGCTATTCGTCTTCCTCTTACTGTGGAGTAGTCTTCTTGCAAATTCTGTAAAAAATCAATCGCTACTGTTTCATTGGACTCCTTCAGGCGGTTGAGATAGGTCAGCCATCCTGTTTTTTTTCAGGATTTTCCGGGCTGCAGCCGAAATAGTTAACCCTTGCGGTTCTCTACGAACTGACCTTCCTCCCATAGTTTCACTGCAAATTCTCAAAGGAACGGCAACTGTTTGTTGAGACGCAGAGAAGATGATGGCGTATAACTCGTTCAAACTCTAATGCTACGGCGTATTTAGTGGAAATGGCTTTGAACAACAACTCATGCAGAAGAAAACAAAAATAGAAAAAGATAATACCGTTGAGCCGTGCTATGCCCGATTACACAATCTCTCAAATAACGGGCTGACACGTGCTTTGGGGAATGATGAGGTTAACCTCCCCCCGCAATGTGATAGGCTGTCCTAGCCGTCAAATAAAGGAGAAACACCTGTTCTGCCGTAAGGTCTTTAAGGAACATCGTATGGAAATATGCCATAATTATAAAAACAACCTATTACTGAAATCGAGGTATAAAGTTACGTCGCTTTAATACGTAAGAGACTGCGGTGGTTTGATGGAAGTTCGGGGATAAGACATTTGCCATAAATAGAGAGTTTCATGCGGTCATTGTCACTAGTTCTGTAATGATTGGTGATAATATATAGTCATGCGTTATATGGTTGGGTAATATAATATAATTAATTACCACGACATAAGAAACAAAAGGATGCAATCTACTTACCTATTGGTGTAAAAATGCGACTTTAATACCATTAACAGTGCTCTGCTGCCGACAGGTGTCCATAACCTTGGCAGAGTTGTTTGTTTCACCCCTGGAATCATAGTCCTTTGTGTATGCTAGGAAACGTTGTGCAATGTCAAAATGTAGGCCATTATGCTGGCTTGGTAACCAGTTAGTCATAATGCCATTCATGAGGAAGGAGCGAATAGTGGGCAGGCCAGCTCGTGATGAGACCTCCTGTTCCAAGGGTTGTTTGTTTGATATACCTTTTGGACCATTTCCCTGGTGTGGTGGCCATAGTGGGTGTTACACAGTAATTTGTCACTGTGTCCCTGTCAGTCTCCCTACTGTGTCATGAAATCAAATCCATCATGCTCATGCTCTTTGAACTGGCCAAATGACCCTCTTTGCCAAAGTTTATTTCATCATCGCGACTGTTATTAAAATAAGCGCGCTGACTGGCAGCTGATAGTGCAACTGATGCACTGCCAGCGTGGAAGCACACGGGTTTTCCGCGCTGATCGAATTTCATGATCCAGCGCATCCTATGTTTGTATTAAGTCGCGTTGACATAGCCTCCTCCGTTATTAAGATGCGACGTCAGCGCTCCAGTCCAGTTATACACCTGCGCTGATCCTGTTTGGGCGAGTTTTTTCTAACAGCCAGCCTTCCAGATGACTCCAGACCTGGTTGTTGGCCTTGTGAATGTCGCCCTCCCTTCTATGGCATGTCTATCGTCATATAGCCACCTTTCTTGGAGATAAGCTTATCCTTCCACCATTCATGGAGACCCCTTCTCCTATATAAGCTCACCATTAACCATGAGGCAGCTAGTTTTGACAGAGTGGAATTCAATAGTGTTTTTTAATGCCGGCTCCAGTAGGCAGTTGGTGTGATAAGTGTGATTGCTAGAGAGCTTAAAGAGGTTGTGAAGTCTGTTGTCTTGTGTGAGAGAGAGAGTTGTTTTTCTTGGGAGATCTACCTCCAAGGGTGAATGCTTATGAGACTTGCTGGCTGGACCCTCTTGAGAAGGACTCAATGTCAGAACATTGGTTGTACCTTTCTCTGTTATTGATTAATAATAGATGACTACTGTTCTGGTTCCATTCTCATTTGTCTTTGTAATGGTTAATGTGAATTACATCCTTTCTGACTGATGTATAATTTCTTTTATTAGACTTCACGCTTGTGTTTGTTTTTCTCTTTGCGTGTGCAGGTGTCCATCCACGAGGATAGTGGAGGATCGTGACCGACCAGAACAAAGGAGCGAGAGTGGCATCTCTTCATCAAAAAATAGCGCTAGAATCCAAGTAGGTGTTCATTTCCTACCATTTAATTGCAATTAGGAGCTTGCATAGTAGCATTGATTGATTGTTGCTAGACCCATTCTGGGCTAGTAGGGATCCCCTCTATCCATAGAGGGGATTTACCTCTCCAACAGTGGGAATGCCACTTCGCTTCCGTCCTGATGATCATGGTAGGCCAGCTCGTAATGAGACCTCCTATCCTGCAATTTGACAATTTAGAAACCATGTTCTGCTTCCTTTTTTCTTGTTTTTCATAAAGAGGTTTTCCTGTTTATACACAAAGGGTGGTTCAACACTCCTTAAGAGTAGGAATGGTGGAAGAAGTCTTAATATCCCAATAGAAAGGTATAGATCCTTTGCTCTTATTGCTGAATGATAGTCAAAGAGGATTAAAAATGGACCATCATGATACAGATAACCAATCAGAACAAAATTAGTAGAGCAATGGCAGCAAGAGATGACGAATACGCATATCTTTCCTTGTGTCTTCTCAGCAATTCAGTGCAGTTTCTTATAAAGATAGCGATTTATGATTAACTGATTTCCATATGCTGTGTTTTTGTTCCCATTACATGAGTGCATAGCCGTATTCAAAAAGACCTTGAAAGAACATTAGCAATCAGCATCCTCGATTTAGAATAGCAAAAGGAACAAGCCATTTCACAAGAAGGGAAAAATCCTCTAAGTGGTGTTTCTTTCGAGGAAGGGCACAACAACAGTTCAAAAATGTTTTCCCTTTGGAGAAAGGAACAACAGAAATCAACAGTGCTGTTCCTTTGGAAAAGGAACAGCAAAAACACTCAACTGTCGTTCCTTTTGGAAAAGGAAGTGCCAGAAATCAAAAGTGCTATTCCTTTTGGAAAAGGAATAGAAAAAACACACAAGTGTCGTTCCTTTGGAAAAGGAACAACAGAAATTAAAAGTGTTGTTCATTTTGGAAAAGGAACAACAGAAAGGAAAAGTGCTGTCCCTTTTGGAAAAGGAATAACAGAAAGAAAAAGCGTTGTCCCTTTTGGAAAAGGAACAACAGAAAGAAAAAGTGTTGTTCCTTTTGGAAAAGGAACAACAAAAACACAAAGTGTTGTTCCTTTTGGAAAAGGAACAACAAAAAACCAAAGTGATGACCCTTTTGGACAAGGAACAACAGAAAGCAAAAGTATCGTTCCTTTTGGAAAAGGAGCCACAAAAACACAAAGCGCTGTTCCTTTTGGAAAAGGAACAATAGCAAGCAAAAGTGTTGTTCCTTTTGGAAAAGGAACAACAAAAACACAAAGTGCTGTCCCTTTTGGAAAAGGAACAACAGAAAGAAAAAGTGCTGTCCCTTTTGGAAAACGAACAACAGAAAGAAAAAGTGCTGTCCCTTTTGGAAAAGGAACAACAGAAGCACAAAGTGTTGTTCCTTTTGGAAAAGGAACAACAAAAAACCAAAGTGCTGTCCCTTTTGGAAAAGGAACAGCAGAAAGCAAAAGTGTTGTTCCTTTTGGAAAATGAACAACAAAAACACAAAGTGATGTTCCTTTTGGAAAAGGAATAGAAGTAAACCAAGGCGCTGTTCCTTTTGGAAAAGGAACAACAAGAACCAAAGTGCTGTTCCTTTTGGAAAAGGAACAAAAGAAAACAAAAGTGTTGTTCCCTTTTGAAAAAGGATCAGCAGAAGTAACAAAACTCGTTGCAAAGATATATAAAAAAATAATTCAAGAAGTTATGTATAGATTGTAAAGAAAATTAAATTTCTTAGTGAATTACAGGTGAGGAAGACTTGTCTTCCTCCCCTAAGATCTCCATATCTGAATCTTGGCGTAGCCGTTGGCAGAAGGACTCCTGAGTAAGTGGTTTGCGATAGAGATGAACTCGATGGCCATTTGCCTTAAAGGTATATCCAGAACCATCAATAGAAATCAGGGTAAGGGTACCATTGTCATGTACTTTCTGGATTTCATATGGTCCTAGCCAACAAGTCTGGAGTTTCACGGGGAAGTCCTGAAACCTGGAGTCGTTGAAAAGAGCTTAGTCTCCTTCGTGGAAGACTTTATTTTTAATGAGAGGATCATGCCATTTAGCTCTCTGCTACTGTATCAGGGCGGTGTGTTGAAGTGCAAAGAGCCTAATTTCATCCAGCTCATTGATCTGTTGTAGTCGATTAGTCTGTGCTTCGGTTAGGTCTAAACCGACTCCTTGTGCTGTTCGTAATGTCTGGATTTCAAATTCTATAGGAAAAATAGGTTGTTTTCCAAACATTAGCTGATAAGGCGAGTAACCAGTGGTGCTTCTCCATGTTTTTCTGTAAGCCCATAGTGCTTCAGGTAGTCTGGCAGCCCAATCCCGTATATGTGATGCAACAATTTTTGTTAAAATTGTTTCTATTATTTTATTGCTGCTTTCTACTTGCCCATTTGCCTGTGGGTGATATGGAGTAGTAATTTTATGCTGGACATGATAGTTGTTGAGTGTTGCAGCTATTCTGTTCCCAGCAAACTGTGGTCCACCATCTGTAATTATCTCTCTTGGGAGGCCATACCGTACAAATAGATGGAGCAGGAACTGTCTAACAGATTCTTCTGTAGCTCCCGGCAATGTCTCTAATTCAACCCACTTGGTGACGTATTCTGTTGCCACCAAAATGTATGTTTTCTGGTTTGGTGGTGGGTTGATTGGTCCCACGAAATCAAGAGCCCATCGCTCAAATGGTTCGATGACTAGCTGTGGTTTCAAAGGCATCTCATCCGACTGACTAGGGCGTCCCGTTCTTTGGCAACTGTCACATGCTTGGACAAATTTCTTTGCATCTTTGAAAATTGTGGGCCAATAATACCCTGTTTGTAATACTTTATGTGCAGTCCTGCGATCAGCAAAATGTCCACCACATGGTTGGTCATTGCAGGCTTTCAATATGTCAAAAATTTCATCCTGTCGAACGCATCTCCTGATTTGCATGTCTTCCCCTGTATGAAACAAATAGCCCCCAATCCAGGAAAATCTAGTACTTCGCTAAACAATCTATTTTCGCTCATTAGGGATTAGATGCTTTGGTAACTTACCTACTGCTAGGTAATTGGCAACGTCAGCATACCAGGGTGTTTGAATAGCAACAACAAAGAGATTCTCATCTGGAAATTGATCTTCAACTACTGCTGCATCAACTGGCTTTGGCATTCTTGAGAGGAAATCAGCTATTGGGTTTTCTTTCCCTGGTCGATCCTTGACTGTAATATCAAATTTCTACAATAAAATCAGCCATCTAGTTATTCTGCCATTTGTGATAGGCTTGTTTGCTAAATATTTTATAGTAGAATGATCTGTGTACAAGATAACAGGATATCCAGTAATGTAATGTCTGAATTTATTAACAGCATGTATAACAACTAGAAATTCTTTTTCAGTGACAGTATAGTTTAATTCAACAGGGGATAGATTTTTGTTAATGTAATAAACTACATATGGTTTTCTATCCTCCTCCTGTCCAAGGACCACTCCAATGGCTGTGTCTGAGGCATCAGATGATATTTGGAATGACAAATCCCAATTTGGTCCTCGAAGGACTGGGGCTGTAGATATGAGATTCTTCAGATCCTTGAAGGCACGTTCACATTTCTCTGTCCAAAGAAAATCAACGTTACCAGTTAGTGCATACAAGGGTGCAACAATACGCGAATAATGTTCTATAAACCTTTTGTAGTAACCAAAGAATCCAAGAAAGCTACGTACCTCTGTTTGAGTAGTAGGAGTAGGAATAGGCAAAAGTATTTGGATTTTGGCTGGATCTACCTGAATGCCAGCTGCTGAAATATAGTGTCCTAAAATAAGTCCTTCCGTCATCATCATATAACATTTTTCATGGTTTAAACAAAGCTTGGTAGCAATGCAACGTTGTAGGACTTTTTTTAGTGTATCCAGTGCTGGATCAAACTCATCTCCGTATGGAGTAAATTCGTCCATATATACTTCCAGTCCTTCATTGATGAGGTCTGCAAAAATGCTAAGGATAGCCCTTTGGAATGTGGCAGGGACATTGCATAAGCCAAAAGGTAAAACTCGGTAGGCGAATGTTCCCCAAGGACAAGTAAAAGTAGTTTTGTCCTGATCTTCAGGGGCAACCTGTATTTGGTTATACCCACTGAATCCATTGAGGAAAGAAAATAATTTTTTCCCCGCCAAAGTGTCTAATACTTGGTCGATGAATGGGAGAGGAAAGTGATATTTTTGGGTTGCTTTATTTAGCTCCCTGTAGTCCACACAGATTCTCCACTTCCCATTCTTTTTCGGTACCACCACAAGCGGGGAGATCCATTTACTATCAGAGATAGGGTAGATGAAGTTAACATCTAAAAGTTTTTGAAGCTTGGATTTTACTGTTTCTTTTAAATGAGGATTTAGTCTTCTCTGAGGCTGCCTAACAGGTCTTGCATCATTTTCTATGTAAATGTGGTGTGTACATAATTGGGGGTCAATTCCTTTCATATCAGGGTAATCCCATGCAAATGCTTCTTTATATTTCCTTAACATATGGATGAACTTTGTTTCTTGTTCGAATGTGAGGTTGGCGTTAATGTTTAAGGTTTTTCCAGGTTCAATTTCCACAATTTTACTATGTGCAATAGAAGTGACAGGGATTGTGTGATCATGTGTATCTTTCAGAGGTTCCTCTTCTAATTCGTTATTGAATTATGCTTTTATCATATGACACTGGGTACGAGATGTGAGTTCAGTTTGACTAATGAAATTACTGATGGCATCATCTTCTGTTTGGTCTTTGAACTCAAGTGCTTCTTGTATAGTTAATGGAGATCTAATGTTATCAGTAAGATATGATACAGGGTGCCTATTAGTTTTAACTATTGTGATGCTTGGCTGCGCTGGGGGATATAGTACTAAATTATTGATATCCGCCCCCTTGGTTATGATCATGTTCCCTTGCCGACAGCCGATATAGGCATCGACAATAGCGAGCCAAGGTCTTCCTAAGATCAATGGATGTCCATCAAGTCGAGTTTTAGGATTTATTATCAGAAAATTGGTTGGATATTCCCTAGAGTCAACCAAGACCATGACATCATGTAGTATGCCTTCTGGCCTAACCACAAATCGGTCAGCCAATTCTAACAAAGTGGAGGTGGGTTCTGCAGATGTAATTCCTAGTTTTTGGCAAGTAGCAGTTGTCAATATATTGATTGTAGCTCCAAGATCAACTAAGGCATTGGGTAGGGTTTGACCATAAATTTGGACAGTTACTATTGGGTTTCCTGGGTCTTCATACTTAATGGGTGTTTCCTTTCCTGATAATAAGTCAGATAAAGTGTCAACTACTTGATCCAGGTGGATATTGGTGGCCACCTGCCAAGTCCACCTAGACCCCCACCATTGTCTTTCTCAGCATTTTCAGTTTCCTTAAT
>APFE030868106.1:5853-25599 GCA_000404065.3 Pinus taeda | reverse complement strand
AACAATGATAGTGCTCGAATAGATCTTTCTAATGAGCTATTGTACGCGTCAAATGGAGATCATATGCTAAAGTTACGACCCCAGGAAGTTGATGTACCAACTTATCCCCCAAACGGGGCCCACAGTTTGGTGTTTCATCTCCTAGGGTTAGGTTTTCGAATGTTAAGGGTTTTTCATTGTTTCTCAACAATAAATAGGCCTTCGAGCCTCATTGTAACACAGTTCAGAGGCATGTAGCCATCAAATCTCTTCTCAGAGATAAGCTACCATCGCCCTAGCTAGTTTATTTCCATTTCTGATTGTAAGCATGTTTCAGTATTTTCCATTAATGAAATGAAGTATTATTTCCACTGCATCTTTGTGTATATGGTTATCTCTGTAATTTGTTGCGTTCCTGTCTAAATCTGGATCACTACTTGAACTCTTGGATTATTTATTATATTCATCCTTGGTCTTTTAATGCACAATTCTTTAATATTTTTTTTCCGTATATCGGGATGTTTTGAATGGCTTGGAGGAATGGAATTTTTATGTACAAATTTTGCAATTCTCTTAGAATGTCAAAATCAGGTTGTTGTATAGGTCGAGGTATGACTAATCATTCTGGGAATGGGGGAGAGGATGTGGTTGCTTGATTATGAGTTTGTTGTCTATTCACATCCTCCTCTTGCGACAGATGTTCTCTAGGTAACCGATCTTCAATTTGAACTGTTTTATTTCCCTCAGTTTGAATAATACGCCCAGATCTTAGTTGAAGATCATTACACTCCCTCAGATCGAGTCCTTCTTCTGGTGTTTCTAGGATTTGGAGAGATTGGACCGGTCTATTATTTGGATTGGGATTGGGCTGGGCTGGGAGTTGAGGTCTCAGATTAGACTGGGGATTTTGCTGTAAAGATGAAAGTGTAGGTTGAGGGAGAGGAATATTTCCTACTGGCTGCTGTGTTGGTCTCTGCCAGTTAGTCTGCCAGGCTGAGATTTGTGAAGTAGGGGGAGTCCATTATGGTGGGTATGGGTTTGTTTGCCAGTATGGTGGGGGATAAGGAGGATTCGACCAACCAGATTGGCTCGCCTGATTCAGCCATGGGTTCGCAGAAGGATATGACTGTGGTGACCAGATTGGAAATGGAGGCTGAAACTGACTTTGCCATGTATTATACTATTGAGCATTATACTGAGGATACTGAAAAGGAGAAGTTGGGTATGAAAACATACCAGTTTGTCGCAGTTGCCACTGACGGCGCTGGTTGAGCAAATATACTGCTTCTGGTTCTTCTTCTGCCTCCTTATATATTGCTTTCAGTCCATGTAGTGAGGGACAACTTTCTATAGAGTGATCCCTTGTATAGATTGCGCATGTTTGGACTGTATCTAGTGGACACTCCTTATGGCTATGCTTCTTCCTGCATCTGGGGCAGAAGATTTCCAAATTTTGTTCTGCCTCCATTTGCTTTTGCTTGGCCTGCAAAACGTCCAATTGTGTAGTCAGTGTTCCTAGTATATCAGTTTTAAAATTTTCAAATAAATTTCCAATTTCTACACGCGTTACTCCTTCTGATGGGATTTTATTTTCTCTTATAAAAAAATCATGTTTCGCTGGTTTGATTCGTGTACTGCCTCTCGAACTCCTGATGCATAAATCAATTATGTCGGGAAAACTTTCCTGATAAATATCCCCTTTCTCCATAATGTTTAATGTTTCGATCCATTGTTCTTTCATGCCCCTTATTAATGCTGTTTTCAACACGTTATCGGGCAAAGGCAGTGATGCATAGGGAGATCTTTGTAGATTATACTGGAAACGTTCCACATACTCTTCTAATGTTTCGTTTGGTCTAGCTATCATCTGGAATATTTCATCTTTTAGTTCTCTAGACCTGCAATAATCTTGACATTGTTTTAGAAAGGATTCGTTCATTTGTTCCCAGTTATTTATAACCCCACCACCTAATCCCATAAACCATCTTAGAGCAGCCCCTTTCAGGGTAGAGGGAAATAATTTTATTTTCTAGGGGTCAGTGGTGTAATCATATCCCCTGCACAATACATCAAATTCAAATAAAAATGCATCCGGGTCTTCTGATGTAAGCCCGTGAAATGTAGGGATATGTTGAAGGGGGATTGCCTTCATGGGGGCATTTGCTGCGGAATCCACTATGGGGTATTGTAATGTAGAGGTTTGGGTGTTTGGTGGATTTTGAGCCATTGGGTCAAATATATGCCAATAACCTTCCAGAATATCTAGGAGGGTGTTCCTAGGTTGAGAGGGAATGGCTTTGACAAGAACAGTTTTAATAACACTTCCTCTATCTGGGATTTTTGTCCGAGGGGATTGGGTCCCTTCAATAGTAATTTTTGCCGCATTCCCTTTGTCAGTCTCCCCTGTTTCCCCTTCACCTTCACAAAGATTACTGAAATTCCCTTCCTGCAATAGTTTTGGAATATAATTTTCAATTTCTTGAATGTGTTGTTCGTCAGTTTGACTATGCACCTCAGCAAAGGCTACAAATGGTGAACCTGTGGCCTGAAGGGAGCTAGTAGGTTGTTTGGAAATAACTTTCATGGGTCTTACTGAAGGCTGATATTCGGCTTTCTTATAGATTTTGTCTATGAAGGTTGCTCGACCAAGGGTCACCGGCCCCTTAGATTTTTCTGGCTTTGGTAAAGGTTTGGAATTTTTCTCCGGCTTTTTCTGCTAGTCATGCACTCAATTTAACTACTAAATCCTTCTTAAACAGATAGCAACAAATCTGCAGGAAAGAGAGCAAAGGAGTAGGGCTTTTACATGCTTCATACGTAGGTTCTTACCTTCCATTTTCAAAACCCAATTCTTCCCTAGCAGGTTCGTACACTACTCTGAAAAAAGAAAAAATGGCTACACTCTTTCCCCGACAGCGATGCCAAAATGTAGAGCTATAAAAAGGGTTTCTTTCACCTCTAGTTACCTCACATTAATATGTCAATCCAGGAACGTTTTTCTATTTCAAAGAGTGTCTCAGTCTGAGGCTTAGCATTTGCCAGAGTAATGCTCGTAGTACAACTTTTTTAAAACTACAAAAGTAAATTAATGCGTGTCTACAACTTAACTTCTTCAAAAGGCTAAATCACACATTTGGATATAAAGCGATGCATCAGTCAAGGGTTTGGTAGCAATAACCCATCCCTTTTGTAACTGATGAGAACAAATTAGGGGTCTAGGAGCCAGGTAGCAGATGTCGATAATCACTACAGCCTAAGATCGTCCTTAACAAATAAGAAATGAAATGACAGGTAAAGAAAACAACAATGAAATAGAATAACGCATCAGTCAAGGGTTCGGTAGCAATAACCCATCCCTTTAGAAACTGATGAGAATAGATCAGGGGTCTGGGAGCTAGGTAGCATATGCCGATGCTCACTACAGCCCGAGATCGTCCTTAATAAATAAGAAATGAAACAACAAGTAAAGAAAACAACAAATCAACAATCTTGAAATGGAACAACAATTCAGAAATGGAACAACAATTCAAAAATGGAATAACAATTCAGGAAATGAGCAACAACTAAGTTCAACAAGCTGTGAATGTATTCAATCACACCAATCCAAACATCAATCCTTCGTTCTTAAAGATGTACACACACTATGGAACAACACTACTTATGGATCCAAGATGGAACAACACTGAAAACCATATAAACACAACGTGCTTAATCTGACTCTGTTATCGCTCTAAGTAAAAGCATACGATTGCATCTCAAGATGAAAACGATAATATTCAAGGATTCAATAATCATATGAAATCAGAACTTCCAAGATATATTTTGTGATGCTAAGGCACAATCGCATAACACAAGAACTCTGTAATGGAATGACAGTATCCTGTAGATGTTACCCGCATTATATCAACACGTAAAAGAATAGTAACATGATGCACCGTCAATACAATACTTTTGTTTGCAGGAATATTAAATGAGTTAAACACAATAGAGCATGTAACATAAACTTTATAAAACACAATAGATTACCAGATCACGTCGATAAGAAAACCACACAGAAACCACACGTAATGGTACAAGAGCAAGTTTCCTCCAGGGTCGGGCCCTTAGCCTCTAGGGGTACACCGCTTAAGGTTGATCCAGGCTCAAAGATAAAAGAGTAACCAAGTCTGTATTAATGCATGAAGTAAAATTATAGTAACTCAAGTCTTAACAGAACATAATGCTCATAGTCTTGATCTTCTTAAAAAAAATTACATAAATTCATCCCCCTCTAGCCAACAACGCTATCCCTTATATAAGGATGATGGAGATATCTAGATGAAGAAATAGATAAAACAATGATCCCTCAGGATCAAAGATCTTGAGGGATTCGCAGAATCGTTAATCCTGAGTTACTTCTTATCTTTTCTGCGCTGAGCTGGTATCTCCGCTTCCTTTCCTGGGTTGGTCCGTTTTGATCTGGTTTGCACGCGGTCTCCCATCGAAGGGACAACAATTAATTCATCTTTGTATTTTCCTTTAGGATGGCCACTTTCCGTTTTTCCTCCCTCCTATACATGGAAATAACAATTATCGACATTCTCTATTAATCTCACATGTTTCATTATAATTCTTTATTATTTTCTAAGTTTCTAATGCAAAAAGGCTTATAAGTCCTAATGAAAAGATACTAAAATAACCATCAAAACATACCTTCTTTGATACTCCACACTTGGCACTCGCTACTGCTTCTTGAAGTTCTGCAAACCTGCAATACAACTGGAAATTCAGTTTTTTCTCTTTTTTTTTTTGAAATCAACTAGGGTTCCTCAAGGAGGTTTTCACCCTAATTTCCTGCCCTGGGTGCCTCTAAGGGAGGTTTTCACCCAGGGATCTTATTCTTTTTTTTCTTTTCTCTTATTTCTGACCTATTGACCGCCTCATGGAGGTTTTCAATCAATGAGCCAATCTGATGTGTCTTCGAGGAGGTTTTCACCTTAGATTTTTATTTTTCTCTTATTTTTCATATTTTTTTTTTCCTACCCTACCCTCCTTGAAAAAAAAAATCATTTTCAAGTATAATAATACTTCCAATGGAGCCATGTGCACATCGAGACGATAGACAAAATGAAGTGGAGGCTTGAAATGCATGCTTTGATAGGTATCCGGATTTCAGAGACCAAATGATTTGACTTTTAAGGGATCAAGCATAGTTGAGGAAGAGAGTATTGCTGCAGATTAGTGACTATCTGGAATCATATCTCAATATAGCTATGATGTTCTTGGTCCTTTTGCTGATATGGATTATTCTTCATGTCTTCTTTAAACATGACCTTCATATCTTCCTCTTTTTGCTGATTTTTCTCTTGAATACATGGAGGATTTGATGGTAAGCTTGAGGGAACTCTCTCGATCTCTGATTCTATTGTCTTCTCTTTGTTAAGTGCAACACATGGTTTTTTGATCTTCTCTTTTGCATCTTCATCAGCTGGATGATGTCCTTCAATGATATCAATATGATCTCTTTTTTGCAATACTCTTTCTGAGCTATGATGAATATCATTGAGCTCAAGAGGATTTGTTTGGACATGTTGTTCCTCAACATTGTAATTGGTTGAGCTACTCCAATGTGCGGGTTTGGAAATGGTGGTACAGGTAGTTGAGTGGGTGTGTATATTTGAGATGGATGTGGATGGGGTTGTGATTGAGCAGATGGTTTTCCACTATATACTTGCTGAGCCTGCCTGTTATTTGGGTTCGGGTTTAGTTGAGCAGGTATTTGGGGTTTCCTTGGTGGAGCAAGAGGTGATGATTGCAGTTGAGCAGGTGGTGGAGGCAAAGGAGTGGGAGGAGAGTTGTACTAGGGCCTCCACCCCTGATGAGGTGCATTCCACTAAGGCTATGGCTGAGCATAGGGGTGAAATGGATGAGTAGCTGGTTGAGCATGATATTGAGATGGATATGACCAAGGAGGGGGTGTGGACCAAGAAGGATGAGCAGGGGGACCCCAAGAAGGCATGGAAGTGGCTTGATAGGGGTTGTAATAATTCTAGGATGTCCCTTGCATTCCTTGCTGGTAAGGTTTGGGTCCATGTGGCCTCCTTTAGTTCATGAAATAGAGTGGTTCAGTGGTGCCTTGGGCCCTCTGATAAGAAACTTTAATTTCAGGCAAGGAAGGGCACTGATTCGTAGGATGGTCTTTTTCACAGACAAAACACACTTCTATGGAGTGCAATGGACATTTGTTCTTAGGATGCTTTATAGTGCACCTAGGACAAATGATGGCCAAAGCCCTCTTGGCTTCCTCTTGCTTCCTTTGGATCTGCAAGGTATCCATTTGCATGGCAAGAAACTGCCTCATCTCACTCTCGAAATCTTCTAGTATATTTTCACATTCATCTTTCTCAACATAAAGGGATGAGTTGGAAAAAAGGTACTGCTCCCAACATTTTTGTTTACATGCCATGGGCTCTAGAGGAATGTTTTCTTTTTCTTCTTCCCCTATAGGTTCTTCAAATATGTCTAGCTATTACCTAAGGGTGTTTCTTGGTGGTAGCCACCGAAGAAGAGAGAAGGTTGGCTGTGTGAAGCAGTGGGGGTGTTGTGTAAAATTTTTTCTGAATTATCTCTACTCATACGAGGCATGAAAGGAAATCTTTTTGGTTAATTTTTTGTTTTTTGTTTTTTGTTTTGTTTTGTTTTGTTTTTGTTTTTTTGTTTTTTTTTTTTTTTTTACCTGCAAAACTGAAATTGATTGAACAACAAATTGCAACTAACTAAAATAAACCTTGCTAAAATGAAAATTGCAAAATTGAAATGAAAGTGGGAAATGACTAATCTATGTTGCTGAAATGAAATTGCAGAATTGAAATGCTAATCTACGCTTGCCGAATTGAAACGCTAAGCTATGCTTTCAGAATTGAAATATTAAGCTACGCTTGCAGAATTGAAATTGTAGAATTGAAGTGAAAGAAAGAAATGTCTAATCTACTTTTGCGGAAATGAAATTGCAGAATGGAAATGAAACAACTACTCTACTCTTGCTGAAATAAACTACTTAGTAGAATGTTGCAGTAGAAAAGATAAGAAAAGCAGTAATCACAAATAATCTGACACTTCTCCAACAATGGTGCCAAAAATATGGTGAGCTACAATATTGCAGCAATGATGCTACAACTCCTAGGACTCCCTACTTTACTTTTATCAACCCGGTAGTTCATAACAAACTTGGAAGTGACGATGCTATATGCACAAGTACTAGCTCTTACTGCAAGGTGTCACTTGATCAACTGGCACAAGTTCACTAGGAGCTTAAGCAAACTCCTATGAGTTCTTAGAAGAAGATTTTAACTGTGATGGATGAAAGCTAACTCAAAAGAGGCTAGTCTACTTGCAGAAAGATGATGAAAGCTAAAAGGAAATGCAAACCCTAGCAAACCCTAGTTTTACCGACTAACCCTACTTGTGCAAGAAAAGAGATGAAAGCTGTTGAAATGGATGCCATTGACTCTTAAAAAGATAAGATGCATGTGGTTAAGCTACTTCTAAAAGAAAATATGGAAAAATCATCTTTTTGTATTTTTGATTAATTTTATGCAGAATTATTATGCATGTGTTTACCTATTTTTGACTCTGAAGAGGTTTATTGTTGAAAGGAAATGGAGTGGGAATTTGCAAGAGGTTGGGAAGGTGAGAAGAGGACCTAAGGCGTCCCTAACATCTTTTTGGAGATTTCCACCGTGCTCAGATCTCGAAAAATCACTCATATGAACTTCTACAGGAGGCTGCAGGGGATCTACAAAAAATTCTACAGGAAGTTCTACAGGAACAGGCCAAAAGTGGTTTTTAGAGGTTTGATGGTGGAAAAATAGTGGGAAAGTGGGAATGAAGGATGGATAAGGATTTTAAGGGGTCTAATATCTGGTAGATGAAACTCAGGAGTGAAGAAGATGGTTGGAGTTGTTCAAAGGTGAAGGAAGCGATTTTTCACAAAAACGTAGAAATTAAGGTTGTTTGGGAAAGTGTGGCTAATGAGTGAAGAAAACCTTGAGAAAGAGACTAGAATAGGTTGTATGATGAATGATAGGATGGAGTCTCTTATAGGTGCTCTGCACACTTCTATTCAAAACTGATCCAAGCAAAGACTAAAAAAATAGAGATTGATCTATTTTGACCTAATCTGACCTAAAAACCAGAAACATGATGAACATAATTTTATAGAAAGGAAATCATGCAAGAAATCTATGGAAACTGAGCAATAATAGATCTAAACATGAAAACACAACTGATATCAACTTTTCCAACTTGAAATCTAACACTAGCAATTGCATTGGAAAGCAAAAACAATGTTTTTGTGGCAACAAGAGTGCCTTGGTCTCAATTCATGGTCCCAAGAAGGGAGACAGGAGATCAAGGACTACTTGGTAGCATTTTTGTGGATATTTTCTATTACCAAACTATCAAGTCAACCTGAAGCAAAAACAACTATCTTAATCATCAAAAACAACCTAAGTAACAAAGCAAGATTTAACCTAAATAACATAAATTATTCCCTGAATGCAAGAAAAACATATATAAATCTAAGAAGAAGGTACTAGGAACTTGGGTTGGGCCCAAGCCCAAGAGCTAGAGCTCCCTTAGAAATATCAGTTATGGTTTAAGGCTGAATTCATCTTCATGTCACAAAACTGTTTACAGAAAGAGATCAAAAATGAGCTGAATGCAGAGCTGCACTAAAGTGCGAGAATAAACTGTTCAATAGCTAAAATATTACTAACATATGACTAACAAGACTGAGGCCCTAATCCTTCTTATTTATACAAATGTGGAGCTCCAACAGTCCTCCTAAAATCAAGGAACTCAGCTTCCTGGAACTGAAGATAACAATAGTCCTACTTGACTTGCTTGGCTGCCCCTTGGCTTTGTGCTCTGAGTTTTTGATGGAGAATTCAAGGTACGGGCTCATAAATGAAGGGGACACCCTCCTACAAATCCTCTCCCTTGTTCTTCCATGAATTTGGCTGCCAAATGCTCATTAAACCTTTGATTTTGTCTCAAAATTGACCAAAAATCTGCATAAAGCACACATTAGACTTTTTGGCATAATGACTAACCCAATTTACTCTATTAGCATAAATATGATAAAAAATATGCAATAAACTAATGAGAATGGTGGATTAAGTAAAATTAAGAGGTAAAATGAGCCCATATAATTACCCATTTCTGGGGCTCATCAGGCGCTATAGGATCTATGAGTAGAGATGAGGTGGTTGATGCCACGAGGGATAGTGTGGCTATGTGGACACCTCATGGGCTCCACAACATGCTTCATTGAGGGAAGAGATTCAGAGATCCAAGATTCTGAGTGGTGTTGCACTACAACTTAAACTTTTTTCCCCATATTTCTCATAGGAGCCAAATTTAACAATTAAAAGTGGAGAAATCATGAAGGGATTGGTCCTTATGGGACTTGATATATTGAGTCGAGGTGGCATGTGCCATGAAGGCTTGGTGGGACCATGTGGATTCCATTTGGAATTTCTAGATGACGTGGAAAAATATAATCAATTGGTTCTCAAATGAGCATATCTTCTAATTTGGGATTCAAATGGAGATAAAATTTATATCAATGGAAAGTTATCGACGAGATGAGTACAATAGTGATATTAGAAATTAATTCCACAAACATTAGAGGAGGAATTTGACAACCTCATTTTCATAGTAGACCATGGAGATCAAGTTAATTAAAAAGTGACACCTCCCACAACCCAAGAAGGTACAGGGGGTGGGAGGGAGCATTATAGAGTGATACTGGAGTGAATGTTCCACCTTAGACCTTTGGAGATAAAAAATTAGAGCTTGGTTATAGTGTGGTAGAGCATTGGTTCAATGTTTGGACTGAATGGGCTTAGAAAGATAGTGCTAAAAGCTCTGTTTAAGACCATGGAGATCACGTTAATTAAAAGGTACCACCTCCCACATCCCAAGAAGAAACAATGGAGTGGGAGGGAGCATTATAGAGTGATGTCAGAGTGAAGGTTATATGCTAGACCTCTGGAGATAAAAGTTTAGAGCTCCATTACAATGTGACCGAGCATTGGTTCAATGCATGGACTAAATGGCCCTAGAAAGATAATGTTAGAAGCTTTGCTTAATATTACAAAGTATAATATTGAAAACAATAATTAGTTGCATTGTGTATATGTGTGCGTGTTAGACACCTTAATCGTCCAAGATTATGGTAAATAGTAATTAGATGTAAATATGTAATGGATACTTCATTGGGAAAACTAACAACCCAAGTAGTTGGAGAATTATTTCTCCATGTAATAAATCTATCTCTCATTAATGAATAACACGTTGGATATTTTCGAATGATCTTCAATCTAACATGGTATTAGAGCCGAGTGCTCCTCATGCTGTTCATTGAACATGAATGTGAACATGTTCTTCCTGAGAAATGATCAGTAAACATGAATGTGTTCTTCATGGATGAATGTTGACTGTGATTTGGCGATGGTAACTGTATTCATTTACTTGCCCTCTAATTCTGTGGTATTATTGAACTGTTACACTACATAAGGAATTTGTTGGGAGATTGTTAATTTGACAGGGCCCTTTATTATTATTTTTATCATTGAAAAGGTTGCTTAATGTTGCAAAGATACATGTATGGAATGGTGCAAAACATATAAATTTCATAACACATTTTTTTTTTTTAAATTAAACATACATGGCTCTGCTCATTGGATGATTCCATTATGAGCAGAAAAAATCGCACACAAGTTTAATGAAATTAAGGTGGAAATCATGTGGATTGATTTTATGAATGGAAATTTTTTTAGATGAGTTTGGAAGCATCTAGGAAGCATGATACATGAAGTTTCAGAAAAATTTATGCAGGCCCCTAAAGGAATGACTCCAATTTTTCCTTGAGATATTACATTGTTCAATAAATTTTGCTGTAAAGATGGACCACTACTAAACATTTCACCTTAAAAGGCAGAATCAATTGATCCCACAACCTCTATATCTACCTACGAAGATAAAGTTGTTCATCCTATCTGCTCAATCAAACTTTCTTGAGAGGCGATATTTAAGCATGCATGATAGTTCTTCGGGAGTAGGGATAAAATAACAACGAAGATCTTGATTAGGCCACGTGATAAGTAATAGTTTATTTATTATTTATTTGGTCTAATTCCAACACATCATTCCTCGACCCATTTCAGATTCCAAAAATAGTTTTTTCAAATTTACCATACTATTCACCCTTGCCAAGAAGTTAGTTCTGTGAATCATTCTCCAAGTCTGATTCAATTCTTGTCTTGGACCATTTCTTGCATTCATGCTTTCAGTTGAAATTTCATATTTCGAACCACCAATATTTGCAAGATTGATATGAATTCTGGACAAATATCACAAAACCTTAACCACCTGGCTTGAGTAGCATCCGGGACAAAATGAAACGACTTAAAGAAAATAAAAAATTAATCATCATTACCTTGTAGAATTTGTTTACCTCACCAAATTTTTTGAATAGATCTATATTGTTGAGAAGTGCTTACTAGTGGGTTTATTATTTATGTGATTTTGATGAACTGATTGATGTTGCATGAGTGTTGTGATGGATAGGTTTGTTACTTACCCAAACTAATGAAATTCATACTAGAAATTTTCATATTCCAAGAGTATTTTGGACAAGAAAGGGAAGAGAGAATTGCATGATGTTTTAGGTTAGTTCTCTTTCATGGCATTTCGGGTTAGAGGTTTTTGATTTGTTTAGTCTTTTGAATGAACCAGACATATTAGTTGAATTGTCTATTAAATAAGCTTGAGTTCAACCCAGTTTGTGAAGTTTTTTTTTAGTATTTCAAGTATTATTAAATGAAAAATGCATTCATTTAATTCCATAGTTGGCATAGTTTTAAGTGATAAATAAAAATACATAGAGTGGCACAAAAATATAAAGAGAACACTCATTTTTAATGACCTATGTGATGGAGTTTGTGAAGGAGAAGCCATAGAAAAGGATGATTACAAGTTTGAATCAAAAGTGAAGCCAAAGGAGGAAGGATCAATCAAGCCTACATCTACTAGAGAAATTGCCATCTAGAAGAGAAAGGAAAAGAAAGATTTTCCCCTCATCAATACTATAGTAAGCGAGAAGGTAAGAAGACACATTATCTAAGTCACTAATTCATATGGTGCACTTAAAAAACTAAAATATCTGAATGATTCTCATTTAGAATTAGAACTCATATAACTTCTTGTGAATTTTTTATAATATTGAACTGAAAGATGATGACCTTATGGCACTAGATTTAGAAATCAAAGCTATCATGCATGACATAGACACGACCATAGTTAAGATAGATCCGCCTCTCATACCCTTCATAAAGGCCCTCTATCCTACCTACTCTCACTATCTTGAATCTCTGAAAGCAAGTGGCTAGATGAAAGCATGAATTTTGAATCCTTGGTTGAGAAGGTTGGAGAAAGAGAAAAGGCCTTTAAAAAGTAGAAGCAAGCATCATAGTCCATTAAAGAAACTGTATGGGTTTCAAAAAAATCAAAGATTGATGCTTCTAGAGGAGACAAAAACAAACAAGGACATGGGAGAAATAGATTTAGATTGGGGGGGTAGACAAAATTAGAGAGAGAGACCTGATTTGCATTGTGTCCAATGTGGAAGAAAAGGACTTGAAGCAAAAACATGAAAAATTCCATGGGAGAAGAACAAAGAACAAGAAAATAAAGAAAAATCTCCAGAAGAAGCAAAAGGTAATTATTGGCAGCGCAACCAACTTCCCTCCCATTTTCAAAATGATATGGGTCCCTCTCTTTTTACTATCATTTTTCTTTCATTTTTATAGTTAAAATTGGAACTATGGATTAAAATCTAGACTTTATCAAGACCTTCTTTTTGTGATTGGCACAAGGTTCTAATTAAAATTTGATGCTTTTATTGATTCATTGGTCTTTCATCATCTATTTTGATTACATAACAGTTAGGCAACCCGTGCTTCTATGATATCCATGTGGTCACAAGTCTTAAAATAACTAGCTAATAACTTGACATGGAAATCCCTATTCTACTTCAAGTATATGTATTTTAATTTTATTACTTCATGTAAATATATTTTTATGTTACATTTCAATAGGTTTTGTGAATTTTCATTGGCTTTATAGCTTGCAATATAAAGTTACAATGACCATATGATTAAAGATTTTATTCATAGATGTAATGATCACTGAATGTAGACTTCTGTGATTCATGATTTATTTAAAATATCTTCTACATAAATCACATAAATTTATGTGATTAAAACCATAAGAGACATTAAAGAAATGTAATGATATCGACAATTTCTAAAGTTCTCATTTGCATATTTCTCTGGGTAGGATTTGACATAAAAAAGTCCGGATTTCCATAGTTTGAATTTTGAGTCGACATTTCACCATAACACGACCCATCATCAGGGCAAGAATATTGAGAGAAGAAGGAAAAAGGATAAAGTATAAATAGAGATGAAGGGAAACAAAATAATTAGCCCCCTACCATTAATCTCTCAATCTTAATTTTTAATTTTTCGGGTAAACGAATATCGTGCCAAGTTCCTTTATGTGCAGGGAGATAATTATTGTTTGTAGATTTATGTGGGTTGGATTTTAAGAAGAAAAAAATGGAGTATGCTCCATAGTTTGAAATTCAAGTCGACGTTTCAATTCCATACGAGGACCCATTATCAGGACAAGAAGCTTGAAAGAAGGAGAAAGGATAAAATATAAATATAGATGAAGGGAAACAAATAATTAGGTATTTCATTCTTCTCTCAATCTTAATTTTTAATTTTTCGAGTAAGCGAATCTCATGCCAAGTTTCCCTTCTGTGCAGGGAGATAATTCTTGTTTACAGATTTCAGTTGGTAGGATTTGAAGAAGAAAAGGTCGGAGTATACTCGACAATTTTAATTTGAAGTTAATGCTTCAAGTCCATACCAAGACCCATCACCAGGACAAGAAGCTTGAGAGAAGACAGAGAAAGGATAAAGTATAAATAGAGATGAAGGGAAACAGATAATTAGGTTTTCCATTCTTCTCTCAATCTTGATTTTTATTTTTTTGAGAAAATGTATCTCATGCCAAGTTTCCCTTCCATGTAGGTAGATAATTTTTGTTTGCAAATTTTTGTGAGTAGGGTTTGAAGAAGAAAAGTCTGGAGTATGGATGGGTCCTAGGATGGACTTGAAATTCAAATTGGTTATTATATACATTATTTGAATGATATGATTATTGAAAATGGTTTAAATGTTATATGTTTCAAAACTTGTTACCCTATCATACTATTACTTAACGTTAAATTTTTCAATCAACTCACCAACCTATAACCATGGTCTGATTTCCATCGCAATTATTGATCGAACCTCAAATTATTTGCGCCATCAAGTGCAACGCCGAAAATTCTCAATCCACTATATTATGAAAAAATAGTTGCCAAGAATAATGCGATTCAAGAAGATATACATCGATTTAATATTATTAATAATTAAGGATATGACATGACACATTTGGACTGTCAACTACAATTATCACCACCTATTAGTGTCATTCACTTTGATTAGGTTTTCACAATTATTGCCTAGTACCTTTGACTAGCCCAACCCGCCAACTCGTAACTTAGGGCTTTGTTTCACCTCAGATGCATTTCATTTCGTTGTTTGGCCTTCCCATGACTATTCTACAAACTGCTAGGGTTTTAAACATTTCACTGCTTCTATATACCCTTCTGAGTCAAGCACTTATTGGATTCCCATAAAAAAATCGACTATGCTACCAGTAATTGGCACTAAACTTGTTGGGGCTGATCTTATAAAGATATGATGAGTATTACCATTATTTCCAAAAGTTAGGTGCTTGAAATTTCTGCAATTGTTTCAAGGTTACAGTGAAGCAATTGCCTAAGCTTTTGTGACCACTTTTATGGAAAGAAAGTAAAAATCAGTGAATTAGATATGCCTATAGATGTTAGGCTCATCACAAAGGCAAGTTTCCTTCCCATAAAGGGAGAAAGGTGGTCTAAAAACTGCCTAGTTCGAGGTATTCCATGGAATAAATTCCTCGTCAACAAAGACTACACTTAGATGTCAAAGGTATGCCTATTTCCTTTTTAAAGTCTAAGTGGTAGGATATATTGGTTTTCCTCTATCGTTATATTAGCTACAAGGGTTGTTACAGTTTTGTCTTCATTTACCATATACGTCTTCTTATGGTCTTCCTCGACCATGAGTTAAACCTTTTGTATTTTTTATATAGAAGCTTGGCCAAGATGGCTAAGCTTACCAAGCTCAATGAAAAAACCCTGACAGGTCCTTGTTTCACCATGGATTTATTTGTATTTGTTTGAGCACTACTTAAGTGTGGGGATGATTGGAATTTGTTTCTTTTGTGGAATGAGTTCCAAAAACCCCAGGCTCCTAAACAATTTTTTTTTTGGTAAAAGTTTCACCTACTCCTTCAATTGTCAAGCCCATGTTGTATGATGAGGATAATTCTCAAGAGTCATTACATGCATACCTAGGAAATGACTCTGATGGTAATGAAGTAGTAAACCATGAGGTGACACCAACCTGCATTACTTGAAGCATGGCCAAAAATGTTGAATTCCACCATGAAGAATTAAAACTAAAATTTGAGGAAAAACAAGAGTTTAAATCCTCACCTCATAGTCCTTTGTCCAAACCTACAAAACATGAACCTGTTAGTTACCTAGAGTCTAGGGTTAAGGCCAAAAAGTTGCAAAGAACAATTTCCAGGAATCAGCGAAATAGACATAAGAATTCTCCTATAAAAGAAGTGTTTGTAGATTTGGAAGTCTCGCTCGAGCCTTCACCAAAGCGGACCAAACCTCAGGATAATTTTTTTTTGACCATAGAAAATTTGAACCAGACGGAAATAAAAACACTAAGAAGACTCCTCTGAGTCCTTCTAATTTTGACCCTTCTTTGATGGACCTATACTAGCATCAACAACTATTATTCATTATGTCGTGCTTGCATGGTTGTATTAACCAGTTATTGCAAGAGAATGAAAAGCTCAAACCCAAAAACTAGCTAAGAGAGAGTGAAAATAAAGACAAACCTACTAAAACCAAAGTTAAAATGAAATCTGAAGATAATCACAATAATAAAATATTTGAATATGAAGGTTACTATTTCTCCAAATATGAATCATACTTAATTTGGAATATGTTTGTTTAACTTTTAGCTGGTCTTTTTTAGGTATGTTTAAGTTTTATTTTCATTTATTAAGTTTGAGGTGACCACTACAAAATCAAGATTTTGTAGTAGCCGACAATTTATTTTTGTTGTAAGTCACTGATCTCATTTGTTTTGATTGGTTGGTAGGTTGTTTATCCAGTGATATTGATCTCAATGGAGCTGATGGTGAAGATGCCTCTCGGTTGTGGGAGAATTACTTGTTAGTGCTTTTATGCATTTTGTTTTTATCACTTATGACATGGCCAACTGGATGAACAAAGAATGCTATGTAATTTTGTAAACACAATTATATTTTCTGAATTTAGTTTTAGGTGATGAGACTAGGTTGTGGGGCCTGCATAAAGCTCTGGAATATGAATAATGAAGGAGGGGGGGGGGGGGGGGTTTTGGTGAAAGGAAATATTTTTTATCCTTATGAATATGAAATATCATTTTTGATTATCGCAAGCTTATGGTTTTGGTTTAATTCAATTGCATATTCTTATGTTGTTTATATCTCCCATGGTCACTTTCATTGTCTTCTTTATCTCGTGTAATTTGATTTCTCAAAGTTTTAAAAGATGTAAGTTTGTTGTTGAATGATTTAATTCCATAAACAACCAAGAATGTTATTGTATTTCTTTTTTTTTACATTAGTTTAATTTGCACTAGTTTACATTAAATTAGTGTCACATCTCCAGTGACCCATGTCCTGAGATCAATAATTGGTTTAAACATTCACTTGATCTAGATCCCTGTGGTTTTATTCCAGAGGTTTAAGATATACATAAATGCCACCTTTTGTATGCAAGTTGAATTAATGTTTTTTTTTTTTTTTTTTTTTTTTTTTGGGCAAAGGCTAAACTATTTGTATTAAAAGAAAGAAAAATATGTACAAGAGGTCGAAACCTCTAAGAGCGCATGAACAGCTCTCTAACAAGAGATCCATACCATAACTGGTAATAACATTGACAGTCTACCGTAACTCAAAAACCATTGACAGTCTACTGTAATGGACAAAATAGCCTGTAAATAACTGAAACTTAAACTTATGCTGACAAGACAAAATACATGCTGACTAGACAAACCCGAAGTTGACAAGATGAATCCAGGATTCCTGAAGGGAGAGAGAAGCTGATGAGAGGATATGCGTCCAACTTCTGAACAGATGGCGCCGACAGAGCGAAGGTGGCGGAGGACATACGTCCGAGGACCAGTATCAGGTTGAACGAAGGTGGCATGCAGAGTGCGTAGAGAGTAGGTGCCAAGACACCCGTACCCAAAACCAAGGCCGAACAGACCTCCGAAGGTCATCGAACCAGAATCAAAATGCCAAAAAACACAGGAGATACACCTTACTCCTTACCAGTTCCAGCAGCCACCTTATCTTCGTCTTCCTTCTGCTTGGCAGCTTGCTGCTCGGCTTCCCATTCTGCTTCCTCTCTCTCAGGATCTGGCAGGAATTCAATTTCCATGCCGCATGGAATACCCTCCAGACGCAGAAATCCTGGAGGGAGATTGGGATACAGCCTTCCACCAAAGAAACGCTCAGGCTTCTTTTCTTCCTCAGGTATCTTCTTTTCCGTAGAACTGGTGATTTCCATATCAATTAGGCTGCAAATTTCCCTTAGGGCTTCATTCTGTTCCTTGGACTGAATGCCAGTGCTATCTTCTTCTGGCTTGCTCTGAGAGGAGGGTTGGTAGGAGCTATCCTCCTGGCTGCCTCCCTGAGGGGTTTTGTTGGAGCTTAGCTCCTGCTCCTCAGAAATGCCCTTACCCTTACCCTCTGCACCATCTTCCTCCGTGAACACCACCGTGATTAGGGTAGAAACGATAGGTCTGTTGGTGCGACGAATGTAACGAAAAGTTACCATCTGCACCGAATTATCCGTGTCTGAGTCAGAATCAGGATATCCCGGGGAGCTGGGCGAAGCCACAGCCAGCGGGGATACCCTTCGAAGGCCATGAACGCCCCTGCCTCCAAGTTTCCTGCCCCGACGCGGCGATGCATGACCCCTAATTGGCATTTTGAGCCTACCAAAATGAAACAAAGTTTTCTGGATTCGGCTTCCAGAGAGAAAATGAGACAGAGGGGGCCAGATTTCACTCTGTTCCTTGCCTCTGAAGCGAGTTTGCTTCACCCTAACACTCCCTATCTCAACCCACAAACCCACATTCTCTTGTAGAGCAGAGCCGAGGTTCTTTGCCTATTCAGATAGGCTCATCCCACTTAAATCCCTGTTCCTAAACATTCTGGCAGCTTCTACCTTAATTTCTTGGTAGCTCGGGCTGTAAGAATGGCAATGAATGCCATTGCAGATGTATTTAATGGGTTTCATTAAACGCAATTCTTCCGTCCCGAGGGCGCCGCGTGACGGTCACGTGGCATGCATTATGCATCGTGTCACCCACATCCGGGTCAAGTTGAATTAATGTTACAACTGTAACAATTCTCATTTTCATTATTATTTTGATTATTTGTTTATTGGTTTGATTGAAAAGCGAGTGATTAAAAATTACCGTACTTTGCAGAGATTGTTGTACTGACCCTTTATATCTAGTCCGAAGCATAGAAATTAGAATGCATTAATTAGGTTTTCGTACATTTAGTCTTGATACTAATCCTAAGAACAAATACATTTTGATCCACATTCATTCAAAAGATATGAGATTTTCATTTCCACAGTTATCTTCCCTTTCTTCAGTCACATTATATATATATAGTATATTGTTGATGATATATATATATATATATATATATATATAGTTATAAAATAATTATTATTAATATATAATATAGGTATATATATATAATTAAATAGAATCATATATATTAGATTCTCTATTATATAGAAAAACAATGTATTTCACTCTTTGAACCAAATTATATCGGACTCTATGTTTTGTAATTAATTTGTGTTTCATATAGATTTCATTGTATTCATTTTGCTAACAATAATCTATTTTTTTTTTTAATATTCCTTTAGCTAATAGTTTTATTTGTTTAACTAATAGTTCAGATTATTGAAAAATGTAACAAGAAAGTCTCAATTTCAATTTTCCTTTGTCAAATTGAGAAAATTCAAATTTCCACATCAACAGACAACTTGGAGGTAGTTAACTTGTGTGACAGGCTTGTGTCACCCAGTTTAATCAATAAATTTTTGTTAGAGGGCTTGGAGTTTCGTTAAGCATGTGTGATTACAAATTTGTAGCAATCAAGGTTAGTTATTTCAAGTTGTTTTAAGTTAAACTAGTTTCAACTGTTGGAGGAAATAGTGGAAGGTAAGTTGTGTAGTGAGACTTCAGTCTAACTCAGTGATCATCCAGTTAAATGATAAATCAATCCAAAATAGCTAGTACATGTAGAGAATTCGAGTTCCCTAGTTATGGTGGAGATTCCAAGGCATTGTAACATTAGTTGTAGACTAGTTTTGAGTGTACAGGTGTTGCATGTACTCGGATGATCAACCTTGGGAATTGCACAATAATTTTGGAGGAAATTGTTGGAAATAATATTGAGGGGGGG
>APFE030868102.1:2775-28603 GCA_000404065.3 Pinus taeda | reverse complement strand
AGCTATTCTTTTTTCCTGCAATTTAGAAGGCGGAACGGTGGTAAAAAACATAAAATTTAACAGAGGAGAAAAACACTTATTGAATCATATAGAAGCACAGGAATTCCATAATCATTCCTTGGCCAAGTGAAAACATCAAGTAGTTTCGCAATCCATGCTTTCAGCAATCTTTGATTATAGAAAATATGACAGTTACAGTGCGGGTCTCTGCTCAGAGAAAATGTCGAGAAGGAAACTAACCAACTGCTACCAACCAACCAACCCCTCACAACATTGTTCAGGGTGGTATTTATAAGTGAAATATCGGAAAAACATTCATTACAACTGACCTAAATAGGTATGCTAGAAAACTCTTCAAAAATCTAAGTGTTGCTGGAATTAAATGCAAGTAAATCTTTTTGGCTGCGCTAGGGGCAGTTGAATCAGAAAAGATGACAGTGTGGCCCTTGGAGGCTAGGTGCGGTGCTGTTGGAATGATTGTGCTTTGGGAACTGTAGTTCTACTTTGGTGTGAGTTAAATGTGCAATAATTATGATTTGAGGGCTTCGAGTGGCTTCACCCTCTTTCTTTGAATTTGCTGGAAGGTATTAAATGTTCTCCTGCTTCGGGCCGTTGCTCAAGATTTTCACTGATACTCTTTTCTACTACATTGATGGCTTCCGCCATCTACTGATACTCTTTGACATGCTTGATACCTGATGATTTGATCTGATACACTTTAAACTCTGTCATTGATCTGCTGTTGTCTTTAAACCGGATCACTTTGGCATGATCGGGCGATTTTCGGGCTTTTCCGATGCACAACGGGCTAAGGAATCAAAAGATTCCTCGAAGATTCCCCAAAAGAGCCTATTTCCTGTAGCGAATCGCGCATCGAAAACTGCCTTTGTTTCTTGTTCTGGAGCTCCGAAGTGCGATTTCTCTTCCTATGCGAAGTTTCGGCTTTCTGGCTACTGACGTCAGCATGACGTCGGATGTACGGCGGATGATGTCAGCTGTGGTGGGTCCCTGGTACAGAATGACATGGCGAGGTGCTGATGCTGAAGGTGATGCGATGAACTAGCTCCGATGCGATCACGATATCGTATCGGCAGGGAACGGAGGGGGTTTGAGTTGGACATTTGGCGCTTACGACCGTCAACCACTGATATTGCGATATCACGTCAGGTGGTGACGGATGGGTCATAACTTGCATGGAGAGGAAACTGCGATCTTGCGATGCGATCTGGCTTTTAAGGGTCTGGAGAGTGTTAAGGAAGTCGGCAAGGGGATTGTTTTGGGCGGAAAGAGTAAGTAAGTGGGTGTGAAAGGCATTTGAGGTTTTGAAAGGGGTCCGATTACCTCAGAGGGATTTTATACTCTAGAAGGAGTCCATTGTATCTGGAAGATGGTGTGAAGGTTGAGGGTTCTTGCTAAGTTTCAGGTAAACTGAGCAATTCTCGAGGGTACTTATGGTTATTTTTCAACCAGAGGGAGGGATAATACATAGGGGAAGATTTACTTAATATTAGTAGGGGGACGGGAAAAATAAGGAGCTAAATAATTATGTTAGTGGTTAATATGGAGATGGTAAGAAAGCGCTAAGTTCAGGAGAGCTTAGGCTGTTACAAGGGGGTAGAACCATTCTTTAGAGAAAGTATGGAACAACTTTGAGTAAAGGAGGTCTTTACTCGAGTTACTGTTATGAAAATGATGAAACTTAAGAGGTATCAAGTAGATCTTGACCTATTTTGGGGAAGTTAGTTAATGATTGGGGAAAGCGGAGAAGGGGAGTTAGTTATACCTCTTTTGAGCTTCTCGCATGGAACTGCCTGCTGATTGTGTCCTGAGTGAGATGACACCTGAAAACCTAGAACTGATCAGCAATTAGGATTCAACAACCTCAGAATTACCTACCCAGCCTACTTACCTAGCATTTTTTCTTCTTTTGATTTGGGTGCACTTAGACTTGCAAACCCATCATTCCATTTTTATTTTGATGCTTTCCTATCTACATACTACCCTTATTTCTTCCAAGGGCCTAGATTAAGCTGTTGGGCTCCTCTGCTTCTCTACCTATCTAAGAATTTGCCAAGATTAAGCTGTTTGGACAGATTTACATTCTCTATATTCTAAAACAGGAAATTCAAACCTAGGGAGACCAAGATTAAGCTCTTTGGACCTCCCTTTAACTGAACATTGGCAATACCGGGATAACTTTTTCAAAATTTTTGAAGGCAATTGAATGAACTTGGAGTAGCCTTCTTCACTTGGAGACTGTTAAGCAAATATGGAGCATTGCAGCATGCAATGTACAACATATTTGGCCTGTAAAAATGTCAATCATGAAATATGAATAACCTGCTGCAGTAGGAAGCTAACAGGTGCTTCACCAAAGAAAACATATTATCACTCCTACATTGTAACCTTTAATGAATTCCCAAATTCATTCAATATGTGAGTGATATAAACTTTCCTACAAGTTTTTTTGCCTATGTCCCTCCAAAATCACCCTCAAGTTATGTTTAAGTACAATATGGATGTTCAAAGGGGCTATAGTGTTCACATAGGCAATCAAGGGGCCTTCTATCAACAAGTTTCAACAACATTAAAGAAAGGGAATTGATCTTCAAAAGTGACCAATTATTTTTCAACACTTTATGGCTTACCTTGAGACATTATATGGAGTGATACAAACTAGAGAAATAAGATATCACATAGGCATCACTTTGGATAGGATGTACTCCTTTCCACATGGATTTAGGGATGAGGATACCTTAAGGGTTATCAAGAATACTTAGGGATAAAATATCAAGGCTATCAAAATAACCATTAAAGTAGATAAGTAAACATCATATGCATGAACTTGTCTGCATGAACATTTCATAAGTATTATCTTAGTTTGTTTCAATAAAGTACAAAGTTTCAAAATGGGTGCAAATGCTTGACTATGAGCATGTATTGTTTATATGCTAAAATTCCATGTTCATGGCCATTTGTTCTAAGAATATCATCTTACATGCAAAAGAAAAGAGAAAATGGAGGAAGCCAAGATACTATATAGGGTTTCATAAGAATGTAGGGTAACAAAAATAAAATGAAAAAATATTCATACCCTCTAGCAACCATTAAATGAAATTAATAAGTATGAAGCAATAAGTAAAATAGAAGATGGCCTAGAGTGAGATATACAATAAAATACAATAACCTCTATGAAATTTAGTAACATCATATCAACAAGAAAGTCTAATGACCAATGATAATATGATCATAGAGGAAAGTGGATCACCATCCCATAGATATAGTGGAAGAATAATCTAATCCAGAAGGATGGAAAATTAAAGAAGAAAACATCAAAGTGAAAAAAATTGGATCCATAGAGGTAATTCAATGAGCGATCTGAAATGGATCTGAACAAATGAATAGTTCTAAGATACAAAACTTGTACACTAATTCAATAATTAATGAAGGTTATATAAACTATTAAAGATAATGATAAGGTAAAGGAAAATGGGGAAAAAGAGAATCAAATGAAAAATATAAATAATAATAGAAATGACAAGAATGAGGAATAGGAAATGAAAGGCCATACCTATTAGTATTCCCATTATCCTACCTCCCCCTATTGGTTCCTATAATTTCACTCTAATAGATTTTTTTGTTAGAAAATAAAGGAGATGATGTATAGGGAGCCATTAACTACCTTGTAACTATATACCACCAAAACCATAATTAAGAAAATATTTAAAGCTAGTATTCCCCTTTGGGTTTCTACGGTGAAGTCTATGTCTTCATGTATGTTGTAATAACCCCATGTTAAAATTTCATGTAATAAAAGTTAATAAAGGAAAAATAAGGCCAGGGTCAAGGGACACTTCTTCCAGGCTGAATGTTTGGAAAAATATCCTAGTGGGAATCACTTGTTGTGTATTATGACTAAGGGGAAATTGGCAAAGGCAAAGGAAAAGGATTTGAAAATGAAAAAGCAAGTTATTGGTAATTTATTTATCGAAATAAAGGAAAATAGGAGAAAATGGGGGGTGAAAGGTCACATGTTGCATGTGAGGAGGAAAATTAAGGAAAATCGAGGAAAAATGAAGAAATTATAGTCATGAATAATAAAAATACATCAGAGCATCATTTTATAGCCTATTTGCATTTCATTTTCAGAATTGGTTTTCAGAGAGGAGAAGAATGCCAAGAGGAGAAGGAAGCAAGGAAAGGAAGTACAAGGAAAGTAAAGGAAGGACAAGGAAAGAAAGGAAAGAAAGGATCAAACAAGGAAATGTTGGATCAAGCAAGTTTAACAGGGATACTTGCAGGTACCAAGTTGCATGTATGATTTCCTAAATGATCTTGGCATGCATGATATGTGCATGAGTCTATTTGGTTTCATTGATGTCAATGGCATGGACTTTTCTGGGTTTTGATAGTGTTTGTTAGCCTTTCCATGTCATTTCCATAAAGCCATGTTGTGATGGGATTATTTCTTGGTTGAGATATGGATTGTTGGAAGGTTCTGGATCTAGGTGCGGTGATCTTAGGAAAACCCCTAGGGTTGGGGGTGGAGATGTTCTTCTTCCAAAATCCTTCATCAGGTGGGTGGAGATAGGAAAATTCCTTAAGGGATGGTGAAGGAGTTATAAGACATCCAAGCTCGGTTTGGTTTTGTGATCTTAGGTTTGGTTTAGGTGAGATCATGGTATGGTGAGGGTGGAGGTGGTTTAACCTTTGGATTTCCTTGGTTTTTTATTGATTGGTTTATCCCATGAGATCCCACATTCATTCCTAGAATATGGAATGCGGATGATTGGCTAAAACAATATTTGGTTCAACCCAATTTATGGTCGGGTGGTATGTGAAGTTCCTAACTTGTTTGGTTTCTTCATATGGTTAATTAGAGCTAATTTTCTCTTGTCTTTGATGAGTAATTATACTTGTTATTATGTGACTTTAATGGTTGTTTTATCATTGTTATATAACTGGTGATATGATGGTATAATCATGGTTATATGACATATCTAAATATGGATCTTATCATATTTCATTCAATGAATGTTTGGTTAATGAATGCATGATCTAATTGGTGTTATGAAATATATTGTGAGAAGGCATAAATAATTCTTGTTAAACCTCATATAAGTTTCAGATCTCTATGTTCATATATGCATTCATGACCTGTAGGTTGCATGTTCATCATGTGTTTGATGGAATGTCAATACTAGTTGGGAGAGGTCAGGTCAAGTCCTAGTTTAACTTTTGTTTTGGAAGCCTTGTTTCTATACGATTCATAATTTTTGGAAGTTTCACTAAGTTCTGGGCAAGGGCTTGAGTCTTAGCCTTGAAAAGGTGGCTCAAAATTTGGGGCCACTGGCATAGCGCTAATCGAAAAATTCCACAATATCTAGGAAGTAAGCATATGGGAGTGATTGGAGGGTTGCAGTCAGTTGGAGGCCTTGACAAGGGATCTATTAAGGCTCTAGGTCAATGAAACAAAGAATTAGATCATGGGTTGCACACTTGGAGAGGCTGGGTTACTCCTGGAGGAGTTGGGTTGCTCCTGGAGGTCCTCGAGCACCCAAGGGAGGTCAGTAAAGTCTTAACTTGGTAACTCCATTTCCTTAAGGTCATATAGGAGGTTGAGTCTTATCTTAGTGACCCTCATCTCATGTTTACCCTGGGAAAAACTAGTGAAAGTGGGTAAATGTGGGAGGAGGCATTTAAAGGGTGGTATTAGAGCGAGTTGTGCTCTCTTTGGGTAAAATATGATGTTGTCACATATGCGATCATGGTACATAGTTTGTATGATCATTCATGATGTTGTTATATTGATTTGATTATGATTATAAATGTATCATGCTAATGTGGAATGATTTTTCAGATGAGATAAGCATCCCCTAAACACCAATTAGGTATGGTTTTTATTTTTTTATCTATTTGGTTTATCTGACATAGCCTACTTGTAAGAATAAGAGAATTAGAGATGACAATAAAAATTGTAGACTATAGTTCCCGCAACTCTCCCTGTAGATCAGTTGGTCAACAAGGAGACGAGTATTCTCCTAGCATAACATATACATTGAGGAGTTTTAGGGTAGAGATAAGAATTTGCAAAGTGAACAATGATAGGTTGGTTGAGGCTTAGGAAAGGCTTTCAAGGGATCAGGAAATGAAGGTAGAATTTAGTGTAACAATTATTTAGATCGTGTCAAAATTATAGAGAGAGGGACAGTTGGGGATTAGCCAAGGGCAGGAATAGAAAACTAATGGAGCCTATGGTATCAAGTGTTAGTCTAGATATGGGTTGGATAAATGGGATAGCATTAGAGGTGGAAGATCATTGTATACACCTGACAGGAGGACTAGTATGTATGGGCATCATTCTAGTTCCTCATCCAGGAGACATTATCACCATCATCATAGTCATCATCCTTATAGGAGGAGTGAGTACCTTCTATAGGAGTTAAAGAAAGTCAAGCCTCCTACATTCGATGGAGATATGAAGAAGTCAAAAGATGGAGATTCGTGGTTGATTGGGATGAAGAAATTTGTCAGATTTCATAGCTATTCAGAGAACATGAAATCCAAGATAGCCACCTTCAGTCTCAAAGGGAAAGCATATATTTGGTGGGAAGATGTGAATAATTTCAAGGGCATTTGAGAAGAAGAGTTGATTTCGTATGAGTTCAAGAGACTCTTCAAGAAGAAGTATCTACGAGAGAGGTATTATGATGATAGAGCTAAGGAATTTCATGAGGTATAGATGGGTTCTATGACAAATGATGAGTATACCAGTAGGTTTCTCAAGTTGTTGAGGTATGTGCCTTACCTCAAGGATGAGAAGGCTAAGATTCAAAGATTCATTTGTGGATTTCCAAGAAGATATAGAGATCAGATTGAGTTTGATGAGCCTAGATCATTGAAGGAGGCCATCCAAAAGATGAAGCATTGTTATGAGCAGTCAAAGTATAAAACTGAGCCTATGAGTGACTTGAAGGGATGTGAGAAACTTAAATGGAAATGGCCACCAAAGTGAGGAAGACCTTAGGATGAAGGTGAGAAAGAAAATGTTGCTCCTTACAAGAAGTTCAATATAGTTGAGAACAGACATGGGTCACAACCTGGAGAGAAGTAGACTAGAGGTGATGGTAGGGGGCTATTGCAGTGTTGGATATTTGAAGAATATAATCACAATAAGGATTATCCATTGCACCGGGGTGGTAGGCCTCAGATATACAATGCTCAGGAGGCGCAAATAGTTGGGGATGTTGGTCATAACATTTCTAGGATTTCTGTAAAAGTGGAAAACAAGTAGGAAGATCACCAAAAATCCATTATTAAGATGGAATATAAGCTCTATGGTCAGGTTGTTTCTATTTGGATTGACCTTGGATCTAATTATATTTATGTTAATCCTAACCTGGTGGATAAGTGTGGTTTGAGAAAACAAGTGCATGTAGAGTCTTGGTTGGTGTAGTTGGCTACAAGTACTAAGAAGAAAGTTCATCATTGGGTAAGAGCTTGTGCATTTGAGATGAATGGTATGCCTACAACAACACATATGAATGTACATCCACTGGGATCATATAGTATGCTTTTGAGCTTGGATTGACTGTACCTTTGTAGGACCAAAGTAGATTGTTATGACAAGGCTATTGAGTTCCTAGATGATAATGGGGAAAAGAGAATTTTGCAAGGAAAGAATAAGCCTACATCAGTGATGATGGTCACTACTATGTAGGCTAAGTGTAGTTGCAGGAAGGGGTGTGTACTATTTTCAATTCATATTTCCAGTGACAAGGGTAAGTATGTTGAGGATACAGGAATATTCAAGAGATACTCTGTATTACAACAGTTTCATGGTGTGTTCCCAACAGAGATTCTGAAGTTGCCTCCCCACATGGAAGTGGAATTTTCTATTGAGTTGGTACTAGGGGCAGAACCAACATCATGGGCACCTTATAGGATGATAACACCAAAATTAGTAGAGTAGAAGTTGTAGTTGAAGGAAATTCTTGATAAGGGATATGTTAGGCCAAGTGTGTCCCCTTGGGGTGCACCAATGTTGTTCGTGAAGAAGAAGGATGGTACCCTCAGGTTGTGCATTGATTACAATAAACTAAAAAAGGTGACGATCAGAATAGGTATCGATTGTTCAGGATTGGTGGCTTGTTTTATGAGCTGAAGGGAGTAGTATTGTTCTCGAATATTGATTTGAGATAAGGATACCATCCAGGTACGCACCAAAGAATATGACATCTACAAGACTACTTTTAGGACCACGTATGGGAACTATGGTTTTTTTGTGGTTCCTTTTAGCTTGACTAATGCCCCAACTACATTTATGTGCTTGATGAATAGTGTATTACGTCCTTATCTAGACAAGTTTGCACTTGTATTCATTGATGATATATTGACACATGATAGGAATAAAGAAGATCATGCCAAATACTTAGCATCAATATTGATATTTCTAAGAGAGAATCAATCATATGCAAAGCTTAGAAAATGAAGCTTCTCTCAGAGAGAGGTACATTACTTGCGACATGTTGTCTCCAAGGAAGGCAAACCAGTGCACCTAGAAAATATAAGGGCTAACATGGAGTGGGAAGCTCCTATGAATGTGGATGAATTCAAATCATTTATGGGGTTAGAAGGTTACTGTAGGAGGTTCATCAGGAACTTCTCACACATTTCATATCCTATTAGCACATCATTGCAAAATAAAGGTAATAAATTTGAATAGACAGAGGAGTTTGTGACTAGTTTTGATTAGTTGAAGCAGTTGTTGAACAATGGTCTAGTTCTTAAGATTGTAGCTCCAAACAAAGACTTCATGGTGTGTACATGTGCTTGCAAGAGAGGACATGGTGGGGTCTTGATGCAGGAGGGACAGCTGGCATGTTATGAGTCCAGGAAGCAGAATGAGCACCAACAAAACTATGTGACTCATGATCTTGAGTTGGCAGCTATTATTCATGCCTTGAAGATGTGGTGCCATTATCTTCTTCGGAAGTGATTTGTATTGATGAGCGATCCTAGTGGGTTGAGATATATGTTTGACCAACTGAATCTAAATTCCAAGCATGCTTGGTGGTTGTAAATGATTAGTGAGTTTGACTTTGAGATCAAATACATCAAGGGTAAGGAGCATAGCAATGCATATGCTCTCAGTATGAGAGTGCATATGAACTATGTTGTAGTAGTGAGCTTTTATGGGACAGATTTACAGGATCAGATCTTATTGGTAGGCCAACATGATGATAGGTACATTGATCTTAGGCATAGGTTACAATAGGGTATAGGTGATCAGGATGTAGACTATCATCTCATAATAGATGGTTTGGTCAGATTTAGGGATAGACCAAATGACAGTGGGATCAAGAAGTTTCTCTTGAGGGAGTTTCATGTCATGCCATATTCAGGTCACCTGGGATATAAGATGATGTTGACAACAATGAAGAAGTTCTACTACTAGCCAATTCTGAAGAAGGAAGTGGCAGAGTTTATGGCTAGATGCTTGGACTATCAATAGGTGAACACAAAGCATAAGAATCTAGGTGGGTTTCTTCAGTTTATTATGATTCCAGAATGGAAATGGGATGTAATTTCCATGGATTTCATTATAGGTCTTCTGATGACATCGAGGAAGCACGATTTTATCATGGTTGTGATCGATAGGTTGAGAAAGGTAGATCACTTCATTCTAGAGAATACTACTTACTCATCTAATGAGGTGGCACATGTCTTGTTATGAAACCAGCTCACCAAAAAGATAGAAAAGTTAGATCAACGCCTTAGAAATAAGCCTCTTCGAGGGGGCAACCTCCTTTACATTACACAAATGAACAATTCTTAGATGATTCAAATGACAAAACCTCCTTTCTATATATAGGAGTCTACGGGGTCACAATATAACCAAGCCAACCTAACAACAATAATATAAAGGCACAAAAATAACAATAGAGGGATTCTATGGGGCACAATAATAACAATATGGGGACAATAGGGGCACAATAATAACAATAAGGGATACAACGATAATTTTAATGGAGGGATCACTAATAATATAGGGACCTAACATGCCCTTCTCCTTAAAAAAAGTGTCGTCCTCAATGCTTGAGTAGTTCTAGATGCTTCTGTATAAAATTCTCATCCTCGCATGTTGAATCTTCAACAAGTAAGTTCTTCCATTTGATGAGATACTTTGAAATTGATCTATTTCGTAGATGTCGAGTTCTTGTTTCTTTGACTACATCAGGTTCCAATATGATTTTTCCTTCCTCATCAATTTCTGGCAATATTTTATGAACTGGAAGCTTGTCACCTATAACCTTCTTTAAGAATGAAACATGGAAAACATGGTGCACTTGAGAAGCTACAAGAAGCTCCAATTTGTATGCCATAGTACCTATCTTTTGCAACATCTTGTACGGGACATAATACTTTGGTGATAGTTTGTTATCCTTCTTAGCTTGCATGAGGGACATTTGTTTTTATGGTTGTAGCCATAGGAATACCCAATCACCTACATCAAAACTTATTTCGCTGTGATGTTGATCTGCCTGTTGTTTCATTCTATTCTATGCCAAGATGAGGTTATCCTTTAAGAGTTGGAGAACTTGTTACTGATGCTCGATGTGATCTTCCACTACTTGAACCTTAGAATTTTCTCTTAAATATGATGTGATGGATGGTGGATGATATCCATAAAGTGCCATAAATGGGGTCATTTTTGTTGCAATATGGAAGGAAGTGTTATACCACCATTCAGCCAAAGGTAACCATTTGACCCATTGTGTCTGTTTATCAGATACAAAGCAACAAATATATGCTTCAAAACATTTGTTCACTATCTTAGTTTGCCCATCAAATTTAGGATGATAAGATGATTTATGAGCTAACTGAGTACCAAGACAAGAAAATAATTCTGTCCAAAAATGGGATCTGTGTCACTTACAATAATCTTTGGGTTTCCATGTATATTTTGAATTGTTTCCATAAATGCAATAGAAACTGTACTCAATTTAAATGGATGAGATAATGCACTCATGATAACACTCTTTCCTTTGGACTTGGATAAACCTGTGATAAAATCCATTGAAACCTCCTCCCAACGTTGGCTTGGAATGGATAAAGGTTGTAATAGTCCTGGAGTCTTAATCGTTTCAAATTTATTTTGTTGGCAAACCAAACATTCCACCGCAAACTTTCGAATATCCAATTTAAGGCCATCCCAAAAAAAATCCTTCTTAACCTTGTGGTAGGTTTTTAGAAATCTTGAGTTCCCTCCTAAAGGAAGTCCCTGACTTGGTTGGATTCCTCATATGGTTAATAAGAGCTAAGTTTCTTTTGTCTTTGATGAGTAATTATACTTTCTATTATGTGGAGTTAATATTTTTTCTATCATTGTTATCTACATGGTTATATGTTGGTTATAAGTATGGTTATATGACAGATCTAAGCATGACTCTTATCACATTTAATTCAATGAATGTCTCGTTAATGAATGCATGACCTAATTGGTGTTATGAAAACTATTGTGAGAAGGCATAAATCCGTCTTGTTAAACCTCATATAACTTTCATATATCTATGTTTAGATATGCATTCATGACCTATAGGTTGCATGTTCATCGTGTGTTTTATGGAATGCCAATCCTGGTTGGGAGAGGTCAGGTCAAGTCCTAGTTTACGTTTGGGTTTGGAAGCCTGGTTTCTATGTGATTCATCATTTCTAGAAGCTTCACCGAGTTCTAGGCAAGGTCTTGAGCCTTAGCTATGAAAACGTAGCTCAAAATCTAGTGTCATTGACATATAACTAGCTGAAATAGTCCATAGGCGCTGGGAAGAAATCCTATGGGAGAATTTGGAGGGTTATAGTCGCTTGCAGGCCTTCGAAAGGGAGTGATTGAGGCTCTAGGTTAGTGAAACAAAGAGTTAACTTAGGGTTGGACTATTGGAGGGGTTGGGTTGCTCCTGGAGGTTCTCTGGCACCTAAGGGAGGTCAGTAAAGTCTTAGGTTGTTGACTCCATTTCCTTAGGGTCATATAGGAGGTTGAGTCTTATCATAGTGACCCTCAGCTCATGTTTAGCGTTAAGTGGGTAAAAGTGGGAGGAGGGGGTTACATATATTTTTTATATGTATGTGATTTACTACGTTAATTATCTTGCTATATGTTTTAGAAATTCCATTGTATGTGTTTTAATGGTTGCGGGTACACATTTACTATACAGGAGAAACATTTGTCACTAGAACATTCAATTTTTGCATACTCTATGATTTTCCTACCATTAAAGATTCAAACAACAATGAGACCTCCATTCTTGAATGCCGAAAAGTTCATAGAATTTGATTGGTTCTATTCTTGATTAATTGTAATAGTTTATGGAGATTATAGCTTGATTTATTTTTCTTGGATAGATTTAACTCTCCTATAATTTTCAAATCTTTCGCATTGATAATATACCATCTTCTTTGAGTCAATTTTATCTTATTGGGTGCCTTCATTCTCTCATTAGTTGTAATTTCTCAATTTTATTGTTCATGCATGGAATCCAAGCTACAATTTATCGTTAGTAGAAAATATGTACTAGAAAAAAGAAACTAACATATATATTTTATCTTGGAAACCTAAAAATCGGAAAGCTAGTAAGTGTTTTTTTCGATATATATTCTTCTACACAATGTTACAATACAATATATATATATCTTTCAAAATCCATGAAATGATAATCCATTTACCATGAACCAAAATACAACTTTATTTCCTTAACCAAAACTACAAAACCATGGGAAAAACCATCATGCACCATAGAATTTATTTTAGCAAAATTATGTCCCAAAAACCACCAAAAAATACATGCAAAAAACATACTCAGTATTCTGCCACTTATTTCTTTGTTTGCACACAGGGGGTCACAAGAGTACATGATAAACAATCTAGGGAAATTATTCCCATTATTTCTCTATACTAAGAGAACTATTCAGTGTTAATCGATTTTGTTAACGAATCTTCAACTTTATTTAAAGTGTCCACCTTTTTTGTTAGCACCTTCTTTTCTTCAACCATATCTCTCATGAAGTGTGTCACATACACAATTCCCTCAATGACTTATAGAGGTTACATCGTACCTTGATTTTTTATTTTTCTTTTTACTAATTTGAAAATAAGCTCTGATACCACTTTGTCACATACCCCTACTAAATTTATCCTAATCACACTTGCAAAAACTTTATTTTCATCTCTCATACATTTTTTCAAATGCTTTACGTGTAAACCTTTCTTCTGTTGGAAACACAAACAATACTAATAGGGTGGTGAATCAATATTGTAGGAGTTTTAACAATTAAAAAAAATTCTTTCACTTATGCAAAGATATTAGGACACCATAAGAAATTCATTCACATGATCATAACATGAAATAATATCAGTAACACATGGAACAAATAATTTCTACAAACTTCTCTTCAATTTCTTCACAAAGAAAGATATAATGTAACACCCCCTCCTAGGTATATGCAAATTAACCATTGCATCGAGGGTAAACATGAGGATATATGTTATTACAATCCGATTCGACATCCTATGTCAAATTAAGGAAATGGAATCGATAGAACATGACATAAGTGATCCAACGTCATCAACAAAACCCTCAGGAGACAAGTCAACCACTCAAACAACCTATTCCTTGGTTGCACTGCTATTCTGTAGCTCTTAGGCCATAGTCAATCTCATGATGTGGCCAAGGAAGAGACCACAAACCCAAAGTTTCTCTCACAAGCCTGCCTCCCAATGGCTTTGGAACAAAATTGCTAGTTGTGTACTAGCGACCCCAAGATTTAAGCCACTTTTCTAGCCCATAATCCTGGCCTTTGCCCAAAACTTGTGGTAACTTCCAAAATTCATTAAAACCATAATAAAAATGTTGATCAATCAAAAATCACTCTCAGGACTAATCTTGAGCATCCCCAATTGGGACTGAGATTTTGTCAACACTTGGCAGCAACGCAACCTCCAGGTCTAGGATACAAGATAGAGGATAAATGATTGAAATAACTTATGAAACATAATGAGAAATATCACCCCCTTCTCCATTGAAATACTACATCACCAATTAGGCCTTTCATCCATCCATTTAATTGTTACAAGTAAATATATGAAATAACCATGACATGAACTAGTAATTCAACCATGCTTATAACCAACATAAAACCATATAGATATCAAAGATATGATAGTCATTAAATCCACATATAAATCAGTGAAAAAATGAGATAACTTAGCTTTTATTAATCATAAAAAAATCCAACTAGGTTTTGGACTTCCACGTACCACCCAACCATAGACATGGCTAAACCAAATCTCTCTTTCAGCCAGTCACCCCAGTGCCATAATCTAAGCATGAATGTGAGATCTCATAGAACAACCAATCCAAGAACAACCAAGGGAATCCATAGGTTAAACTACCTCCATCGTCATCCAACTGTGATCACACCAAAACTGGTGCTCTAATCACAACCGAATAGAACTTGGAATGCCATTTGGAATCCATACTATCCTTGAGGAATTTTCCATCTCCTTGTCTCTCAGGCTCTACCGTAGTCCAAACCTGGATCACTAGACCCTAAACTGAGACTGCTCCCCAGGCTTTATTGTGCATCCCACCAAAATCAATCAAGCGATTCCTAGGCCTTTGGGAATGAACCTTGAGACCACCTCCACCCCATATTTTGAAATCCATCCCAAAATTCCAAAGTTCTAAAACGAAATAAACATCCCAACATACCATAGCATCCAAAAAAAGTCTAGGCTAGGGTGAAATCCACTATCGTAACCCGACAAAACCATGCCACCGACAGGAAGACAACCATACGCCAACATACAAATCCATGCATGTCCAAACCAGCTAGGAAATTACACATACAAAAGGTTACCTGCAAGTATTCCTGTTGAAGCTACTTGATTTTACTTTCCTTTCCTTGATCCTTGCTTTCTTTTCTTTTCCTTGCTCCAAATTACAGTGCTCGAAGAAAACTCTAAGTGACCAAGAGAGTGAGAGAGAGAGAGAGAGAGAGGGAGAGAGAGAATAATGAGATAGCTCCAAAATTGAACTTGAAAAAAGTCATGAACTGATCCTCATAAGCATTTTTATGCATGAGGCCTTTAATTTATTGAATTTTCATTATTTTCTTTCAATTTCCTCCTCACATGCAACCTGTGACCTTTTACCTTCCTTTTCTCCAAATTTCCTTTATTTTCATAAATAAATGTGCCAAAACTTCCTTTTTTCCTTTTAATGCCTTTTCCTTAGCTTTTTCCAATTCTCCTTAGCCAAAACACACATCTAGTGATGCCCACTAGGATAACTTTGCCCAACATTCAACTTGGAATAAGTTTCCCTTAATCGTGGACTTATTTTGCCTTTATTAACCTTTATTACATGAAATTTTCACCAGGGTTGTTACAGAACCCTCCCCCTTGGGGAAAACCATCCTCGGTGTTAAACCACACTAAGACCTTAGCAAAACCTCTGAAAAGTAAACATACTGTCTATGGAGCTTTATATATTAGCTTGTATTTTTTACAATGAATAACATTCTCAAAAGAAAAACAGCATGACAACATGACAAGATAATAACCATACCACTTATTGGAGCTTTATAACTTAGTTGGTGGTGGTATTTACATTCATATACATATACATATAAATATATCAAAAGATCAGCAAAGCATATGCTAAACATAAACCAACATCAAACCAAAACTGCGTTAGCTCACCCAACAAATAATGAAGGATATAGGGCCCACATTTGATATGCCATATTCCATGTAGCTTCTTCAGGCCCAAAGTGCTTCCACTACACTTTAGCTTGCATTATGGCTCTCTTCCTGAGCATGATATGTTTCTGCTGCAATATGCACTGAGGCTTTGGTTGGAACTCTCCTTCTTCATCCACCTACAATACATACCAATCAATAACATGATCAACATCCTTTATATACTTATTAAGTAATGAAATATGAAAAAGATCATGGAATTTCAATGTATGCGCCTCTTAAGAATTGTAGATATGGGCTCTACCACCATTCTCACATTGTGGACAATCACTCTTACGATAATCCTTACCACATATCCAACACTGCAATGGTTCCCTACCACTGCCTCTAGTCTGTTGCTCTCAGTGTCCATTCTCAGTTGTATTGAATCTCTTGTAAGGAAATACATTACCTTTCTTACTTGCATCTTGAGGTTTTCCTTGCTCTGGTGGCCATTTTCCTTTAGCTTTGTCATTTCTTTTCAAGTCATGTTTTGGTTCAACTTTGCACTTTGACTATTCATAACAATGCTTCAACTTTCAGATGGCCTCATCCAATGATCTAGGCTTATTGAACTCAATCTAGCCTCTGTATGCAACTAGAAATCCACTAATGAATCTCTGAACCTTGGCCTTATCCTCTATAAGGCAAGGCACATATCTCAAGAGCTCCAAAAATCTACTAGTATACTCCTCACCTGTCACAAAGCCCATTCACAACTCATACAAATCCTTAGCTCTATCATCATAGTACCTCTCAGACAAGTACTTCTTGAAGAGCCTTTCAAACACATGCCAAGTCAACTCATCTTCATGTATGTCCTCAACATTCTTCTCATCTTCCCACCAAATATCCACATTACCTTTGAGACTGAAAAGGGCTATCTTCGCTTTCATGTTTTCTAAGTAATCATGCAATCTAAAGAATTTCCTCATGCCAAGAAATCAAGCCTCCACATCTTGTGATTTCTTCATCTCTCCATAAAAGGCAGGTGGATTTTCCTTCTTGAACTCATCCATCAAGTATCCCCTATCATCCCTCTTGTATGGATGATAATGATGATGATCATGATGTCTATCAGAACTAGAACTAGAGTAATGCCTTTGTCTGTCATCCCTCCTATCCGAAGTGTCCAACATCCTGCCATCTCTGATATTGTCAGATCTATCTGACCTATGTCTATTATGAGACCTGCTTCCATATGTCCCATTAGTTATGTCTTCATGTCCATGGCTGATCTGAAGAGACCGTTGCCCTTTCAAATCTGACAAACTCTAAAGTAATATCACATTCACCTTTGGCTATTTCTCTTGTGCCTGCATGACTTTGTCATTGTCTACTTTTCAATCCTTATTTCTTCCTGCACGCTTGTCAATGTGTCTGTGAAGTCAAAAGAGTGCCCCACACCACGCTGCCCATATGATGCATAGGGAGATTCTATGTAGTCTACCATCTTGCTAGCCATCTGTTCTCTTTCTTGCAAGGCATACTATGTCAGCGAAACCAAATCACCATAAATAAAAGTACCTTAGCATACTTGGGTGGATAACTTGTCTGCAAGATCATCAAATCAACATGATGCATGTATAACATAACCATAATAACATATAGACATATATCAATAACAATGTAAACTTTGAAATGGGAACTCTAGCAAAAACAACATGAAAAACAGTGCTAAAAATGAAAAGTGTTGATGGTGGAATAACACTTTTTTTTTCTAGGGTAAATTTTCAACATGTTTTGAAAATCGCAATGCAAACCCATTTTTTGTGCAAAAATTGTGAAAACAATACCCTGAAAATGAAAGTGTTGATGGTGGAATAACACTTTTTTTCTAGGGTAAATTTTCAACATGTGTTGATGAAATAAGATTTCTTTTTTTTCTTTTTTCTTAGGATAAAGTTTCAACATTTTGAAATAATGGCATAAAAGATTTTATCATGACTCCAAAAACATTAAAATTTCAAAAGAATACTGAAAACATAAAATAAAAAATTAAAACAATGAAAAAAAAAGTTTTAAAAATAACAAAATGCAAATAAAAATATATATTAAAATATAAACATAAAATAAAAATAAAAATAAAAAAACAAAAAAATGTAAAAAAAAAAACCAATTATCTATAAAAAAAAATGGAAAAAAAACTATAAAATTAAGTAAATAAAAATATATATTTTTTAAAAACCATTAACAAAAAACTAGATTTAAAATAAAAACTAGAAAGTTAACAATAAAAAGCCAAAAATACTCGAGGAAAAAAAAAAAAAAAAAAACAAAATACAAAAAACATTAACATTATATATATTATATATATATATATATATATATATATATATATATATATATATATATATATATATATATATATATATATATTATTAATATTATATATATATATATATATATAAGTTTCAAGCTTCAAATAAAAATTGGCGCCCCCACGAGCTGTGGGGCAGTTGAAGGCCGATTCTGAGAATCGGCCATTAGCCGCCCAATGATTCGTGGGGTTCTGGCCTTCAACGACGGAGCTGCGTGAGAATCGGACTTTGGTTGCCCTATTTCCTATCTGGGCGCAACCTTGGGCGGTGGAGCTGCGTGAGAATCAGACTTTCGCCGCCCAGTGGTGCCAAGCGACCCGTGGAGGCACATTTTTTTTCTTTTTTATAAAGGTTGAAAAAATAAATGTATATTTTAATTTTAATGGTTTTTTTGTTTTTTGTTTTTTAAATTTGAGTATTTTTGTTTTTTTTGAGTGTTTTTTTAAATGTTTTTAATCTAAATTAAATATCTTTTTTTGTTAATTTTCTAGTTGTTGTTTGTTTTTTTTTTTTTTAAATCTAGTTTGTTTTTAAATTTTTTTTTTAATATTTATTTTAGTTTTTATTAATGATTTTTACATTTTTCTATTTTTATTTTTCTATATTTAGTTAGTTTTTTAAATTTTTTTTTTTTTTTTTGAAATTTTTATGGTTTACAAGGTGTAATTTTTATTTTTTTAACATTTTTATGTTTTTTTTTTGTCTATTTTATATATATTTTTATATTTGATTTTTGTAAGTAATCAACATTAAAAAAAAAGAGAAATAAGAGGAATAGAAAATTTGTTAGGTAATCATGATTTAAAAAAAAAAAATTGGACATTAAAAATTTTGAAGTGTAAAAAAAGGTAACATTTAAAAAAAATATCCACACTTAATACATTAGAAAATTTAAAGTATAAAAAATAAGCTCTCTAAACAAAAGTGTTGATGTTGCATTAACACGTTTCAAAATCGACATGAAAGTAACTAACATTTAAAAACAAAGATTTATATTTGATACATAAGAAAATTTAAAGTGTAAAAAATATGCTTCGAAAAGAAAAGTGTATTCTGTATCACCACTTTTCAAAATCTGTTGACTTTTTTGCTACCTCAACGAAATGGGTAATCGTATTAGTACCCGTTTCAAAGTTTACATTGTTTAATAAGTGCATCAACACATAACCATCATACTAACTAGGTCTAGTCATCAATGTGCAAGGCCATATCAATAATGCATGATATGACCTCATGCATGACAACAACTAATAATCTAGTATACACAATGCCTGATGCAACTATCCACTTGCATAAGCAATGCCTAATCAACTACCCATACGAATAACCCCATGTAGTCAAGCATAAGTGATCAATTCTTGTAATCAACCTACAAGACTGATGCATGTAATCAAATAACCAAGAATGAAACCCAATGTACAAGGATGTAATCAAGCTGCATATAGTTGTATAATCAGTCATATACTCATGGCGATGCATTCCATAAAATCGACATCAAGTTCCTCATGATAACCTTACTACTACCATGATCAATATGATGTAGTACAACAAGCACATGGAACACAAATATAAGAGCCACACACAACTAACATGCATGCATGAACAACACATTCACCCATATTTGTAGCACCAGATATGACCCAAAGAGAGCATAACCATGCTTTGATACCAATCTATAAAAACCCCTCCTAGGTCTACCCAAAGAAACCATTCCAGCTGGGGTAAATGTGAGGAGAAATGTTACTACAATCCAATTTGACCTCCTATGTCACGTTAAGGAAGTGGAATCGACAGAACATCACACACAATCATCTAACATCATCAACAGAATCCACAAGAGACAAATCAGTCACTCAAACAACTTGTTCCCAAGTCGCACTGCTATTTTGCATCTCTTAGGCCATAGTCGCTCTCATGATATGGGCAAGGGAGCAACTAGAAACCCAAAGTCGCTCTGATGGGCCTGCTTGCTAGTGACTTTGGACCAAAATTTCTAGTTCTGTGCTAGCGACCCTGACATTTAAGCCACTTTTCTAGCCCAGAATCTTGGCATCTTCCCAAAACTTATTTTAACTTCTAGAATTCATTAAAAACATAATAACGATGTTGATCAATCAAAAATCACCCTCAAGACTATTGGAAATAATACTAAGAGAGGGGTGAATCAATATTATCAGATCTATAATTTTATTTCCCAAACATAGTTATATACATTACTTCAGTGAAGTGAAATAGTGTGTACATGCGACTGTACTTAAAGCAACCATCATATATGCATAGAAATTTTGATTTAGACAATTTTATCATGTATTGAGCTTAAACCAGTATATCAGAGATTTATTAGACAGTGCAGTAAAAAGTAGAATAAAGCATCACACATAAGAAACACACATGAACACCAAGATGTAAGGTGGAAACCCAATGTGGGTAAAAACCACCTTCTGTTGTTGTCTCCATCTTCTTTTAAGAATAAGAAAATCTGTTTACAATCTTGTATTGGTGCAGACTCCTACTAGTACACAAGCACCCACTTGCAGAAGGCTACAACCTTCTCTTCTTCTCTAGCTACTACTGGAAGGGAGCTACAACCCCCTAGCTCTTGTACTAGCCAATATGTTTACTAGTACGTAGGTTCCAACCTACAAAAAACTCCACTCTTCCACCAGGGACCATGTTTCATGAAGTTTCAAACTGGATACTCCTGGAACACAAAACCACAATCTGAAGGCCATGTTTCATCCAATTTTCATAATGGACCCATCAACGACATTGAAACTCAGAAAATTATCACTACAATACAACCATCAAATACATCTGCATCAACCAATCACTGAAACTAAATCATCACTTTCTGAATCAACCACAATTGAATCAATCAATCACTTGACAACCCATCATCACTGTAGAAAATCACAATCAATCAATTTGATCATTCAGAACACTGTCACCAAAATATAGTCACCAGAACCTAGAACTCTACAACAGCAAACAAAAACAACTAAAACTTTAAACATCATACTTTATAAGGTATACACTACTTCCATGTGTCGAACCAGCGTGTGTACACACTTTTACCAAAAGGAACTAGTGTACAGATCTACAAATTAAAATGTATGATGTATATGCTACACTGATATGCTGAACCAGCATGTATACGCTCTTTTACTAAAGCGAACCTGCGTACAGATCTGTAAATGCTAACTTAAAACATCACAACTATTCCAGACTTCAGTCATACCCAGATCATCACATTTACAAAATAAGACATGCATCAGTATTCAGATCTCGACTGTTCAAGATCAAACCACATAATGATAATACTTTTAAGCCTTTATAATCCCGGTCCATCGACCTTCATCAGCCATATAGGTGCATCCTTAGAGAATATCAAGCAAACCATCAGAAGCTCATTAACCTGCATATATCATCCAACACATCATAAGATATTCAAATCCTTGCACCCCCCTGGCCTAATGATCTTCTCCTCCTTATATAGTTTTAGGCCTTTCTCAATACCATGGAACAAAACTATTTAGGACCAATCCTTGGACCAAATACCTCAGACCAACTACCTCGGGTTAAATACCTTGGACCAAGAAATACCTTGGACAAAAAAATTTTGGTTTTCCAAGATATATGCGCTTTTCCTTCTGTGAACATGCGTGTGTATGTATATGTGACTTTTTTCTAGTAAACCTATGTGTATACGCAGCTTAGTAAAGGTGAACCTGCATGTACCTCTCTTTCTTCATTCTTTGGTGTTTGATTTTTAATTATTTGTTGTTGAACTGTTTCATTGTGATCTTTCATTTGAGTGAGTTTCCATCAGGGAAAACACCTGTATCATAATTCTAACAATCTCCCCCTTTGGACTTGATGGCAACAACAACACCAAGTCACTTTCCCCCTTTGACATAATGGGCAAAGGGTGGCCCAATATATTTTCTCCCTTTGACATTATGTTGTTCATGCTCCCCCTGAGTACATGTTGTATTCTTTAATTGAGCTCCCCTTTTGTACATGCTGAGATGCACTGAAACCATCCATGCTTCCCCTGAGCACAAGTAAAGTCTGCAAAAATATTTTCTAAAAGAATAACATGACTCTATAACTCAACTATGTGAGGATGTGTTGGGCAGCAGATCCTCCCATAGTATGTTTTTGGGGCTTGAAGCTCGAATTTTGGTCAAGGGTAATGTAAAGACCTTGCGAAACGCTGGTGAAAAGCACAAGAGTCTAGGGTTTTCCACCCTAAAATAACGTAATTTAATGTATGGTATGTCAGCCTACCCATGGTCCATAGACCATGGGATTGTATAACTAGAGCGAGGCTCTAAGGGTAATGTCAAGTTTTAGCTTGGAGAAGACACATGGGTTTTGGATGATGAATGAGCTTTGAGTCTGTAAATTCCAAGTCTTGGGTTGTAGTAGTAGTAAGAGGCTCTGCAGCTGAGTGTGTAGAGGCCTAGTAGAGTCTATAGCTGTGTGCACGATCTTTGCAGCTGAGTGCATAGGGCAGAATTGGAATTGTACTTGGACAGAGATTTAATAAAAGATAAGCTAATTCTGAAATATCGTGTGTCTATGCTTCTGTTATATTTATGCATCTCTTTATAGTTTTATGATTATGCACACTGGTTATGAATGTTGAATGATTAATGAGAATATTGGGCCCACACAATTAAGTAAGACTTATAGTAATAGCACAGTAAGGATAAAGGATCTAGACAACACTTCTTCGCACTCTTTACAGAGCTACATGGAAGCAGTTGCACAAGTCGCGAAGGGCAGACGGCTACACGGAGCAGCACAAGCACGCAAGTTTGGTTCACGAACTTCCTAGAATTAATCAACACATCCCTAGGGTGAAGAAACCTGGTTCCATCACCCTCCCATACTACCTCAGGTGAGACCTCAGTCTGCGCATCGCAGACTATTTCCAAAAGGGCTGGTAGTTTCGGGATTTTTTTGGCTAAATCACTTCTGAACCTGGGTCAGGCCCCAGCAAGCCAACAAATGGTTCTGTTGCCAGGACCAGGATCTACCTAAGGGATGTATGATGTCGTGCTATTGGAACCCAACGAAGAAGGAAATTGAAGAGTGGTTGGATAAGAAAATTCATGAGTTCATGACATAGGAAAACAGAACTCCACAGGTATCTGAGAAAAGGTGGCTGAATCACTACATGTATATAGAAATCCACGAGATCTTCTTCGTATATTTTCCTTTTGAACTGTATGAGTGGATCACAAGGTTAGCCGACAACCAGGGAAGGTGTAATATTCAGCAACTTATAGTGTGGACTTAGGAAATAGTGCATAGACTAGAGGCATAAAAAGATATGATCATGTGAGCCATGGACTAGTGGCTCAACCGAATAATAGGGGGATTCATCACTAAGTTCACAATAGACACGATCATGAGCTACAGTGAAGCAGAATGACGGTTTCTCAAGGGACCACAAGGTAAGTACATTAAATATTTGAATACGTGGATTAAGATGTTGCTATGTAAAAAATAGGTTACGCGAATACATTGATGTTTGGAATGATGCGGAGTGGAAAGATCTACAAGGGTAGTGGGGAATTAGGAAGCAATCCCTTAATTTCACCTTCGTGAGAGAGAGAGAGGAAGAGCTCACTCGAGTCTCTCTGAGAAGTGTGGTTAGTTTGATAAGGCAACATATCTCGCAGTTACCACCTCCAGTTATGCCATCACCCGCGTCACCTCCTTCACTTCCATCTCCACCCACTCCACCTCCACCACCCCCTCAGTTTAGCATGGCGAGCACGATCAAGCTACCCATATTCAGAGGAGTAGGGAATGAGGATCCGGACTAGTTCTGCTTTGTGGTAAGACTAGTGTAGGAAGTGCAAGGGGTCATGGACGACAACATTAACAAGGCTATGTTGGTGATCGCGCTATAGGATCGCACGTTGACATGGTATATCAAACACTCTAATGATCACCCAAATGCAAGAATAGCAGAGATCCAGGATGCACTGAACAGAGAGTCTAGCTGGCCAAAATCAGAGACACAGTCGATCATCGGATTTCAAGAGATCATGATGCTCCCATGCGAGACCCCCTAGGATCTGGATTAATGACTGAAGAGTAAGATTTGCGAGCCTGCTAATATGATGCTTATGGATGCACAACATCGCGCATGGTTTGTGGCATCTCTGACACCACACTTGAGGACGACATTGTCGCAACATAAACTTTCTACCTAGGCTGAAGCGTTGAAAATGGTGATGAGGTTGCATGAGACACCAATATAAGAATCGGGGCTGGGAGTTCAACAAATCCATGCACAACTACAGAATCTCTGCCTGGAGATGTAGAGATTAAAGCAAGATAGGGTGACGCGGCTAGAGGCATGCCAGGAAGTATGGTGCATAAAATACAAGGGCCAGGGCCATGACAAGGATCACTGTCCAGTATTCGCGAACTACTTGGAAGGAGGGGGCCAATGCCATTGAGATTAGAGGCGCAAGTAGGGCCAAGTGCGACAGTCACATTATGGTGCACAATCTGTCAGATAAGAGGAAAGCACACGATGGATAATTGTCATTTGCTGCAGAAGTATACATTGGTACCCCAACAACTAGTTTTTAATTTATGTAGGTCGATGGGCCACGACGAGCGTACCTTCCATAGCTACAAGTTAATGATGTATCAGACCCTAGCCTATTGGATGTAGACAGAGACATGAGCCCTCAACCCAGCAGCGGGGATGGTGCATGCGGGATTTCAAGGGCGAGGTCGAGGATGAGGAGGAATGGGACCAGGAAGGGGTCATGGATGGTTAATCTGTTACAATTGTGGAGGACTAGGGCACTACGCCCATGATTCTACCACTCCGAAGAGAATATCCTATTCATACTGTGCTCAGTTCGATCATGAAGCAGTAGATTGTCCTACATTGATCACGCAGATGCACGAGAAAGGGGTACTCCAGCCTCCTCCGACTCAAAATATTCAAATGATGAGATCTAAACCATGCGAAGAAGACCCAAATGTGAACATGGTGCTCAGAAGTGGTGCGACCACAAGGGAGGATAAGGGGAAGCAGCTCAAGGAAGATGCATGGGTTTGCAAGGCTCTTACAAAGGAACCTGAGTTTGACTTAGAATGCGCAAAGGAGATGGTCATGAAAGCTAAGAAGAGCTTTGCGGAGGCCTCCACTTCAGGTAGTAAGGATCAACGAGAGCCACAAATGGATCCTTCTATGCTTACTACCTTTCTAGAGACATGGATGAAATTACTACACGACAAAAAGGTGGTGAAGGGACTATAGGAGCTAATCACTCAGTGCACGGGGTTGGGAAAACCGTGTGTAGTCCAAATTGGGGAAGCATACATTGCGCACCTGGAGGGAGATGATATTGATGGTGCAAATTGGTGAATACAAAATGGATCAAGTAATCTTAGACTTGGGTTCAGATGCGAATGTATTGTTGAAGTAGACATGGGAACGCATGGGCAGGCCCATGTTACAGTGGTCCCCTATTCAATTACAAATGGAAAACCAACAGAAGGTTTTTCCCATGGGGAGGTTGCAAGGGGTAACAGTTGATCTCGGAGGCGCGAGCACACAGATGGACTTTGAGGTACTAGAGATTGTTGATGACATGTTATGAAACCAGCTCAAGAAAAGATAGAAAAGATAGATCAACGACTTAGAATTCAGCCTCTTCGAGGGGGC